>JANTCA010033935.1:0-20885 GCA_024741275.1 Chironex yamaguchii | reverse complement strand
AGTATCCAGATGTATGCATTGAGTCAAAAAATAAATTTGAAGTTTGAAAAAAAAAATATTATTATTATTATTATTATACAAATGTTGCGGAATATTTGTATAAAATATATATGTCAAGACCTCAGTAATCCATGTTTATTAAATATATATACACTAAGAAATAAACACTTTTTAATGTTTCAAATAATTCTTCAGAAGAGTGAAGAATAATAATTGAAGCTTATATATGTATATGTATATGTATATATATTATATATAATATGTAATATATATGTATTCAAGAGTGGAGCATTATCACATAGCTGCACTAAGTGGGAGCTGACCGGGTTCAAAGTGGTAAGCCTTTGACTCAGAAGCCAACACTCAAACCTCCACGCCATCACGGCACAAAGATTTGGTGAAGGCCTTTTAAGGTGAGGAATAGTACAAGCTGCAGCATCTTAACGTAGTGTACCACCACACATTACTTATCATAATCTTACAGGTTTTTTGCAAATGTTTTAAGACATTTTATTGTAACTTAAATTTATCTTGTATTGTGATGGATTTGTATGAAGGCATCAGATATTAACTTAATTTCAAACTTTAACTCCGAGACGTATATCTTTCTGTATGTAAAGTTAGTATAATAAAGGGTTTACAGTCCATTGCACTGCTTATCTCCGTGTCACATGCGTCAAGACATTTTCCTACAGGCTGTACTCATTGTAGGGTATCTTTAAGCTCATAATTACAACAAAATTCAATTATGCGCTGTACTATAGACTGGAAGTTGATTAAGTAAAACATGGCCCATTGGCTTGATGGGTTTATTAGACTTTATTGTTTGGAATGCATGTTTCAATACATCCTTAAGATCATGAAATCTGTGATTAAGAGAGCATGTCGAAAATTGTAAATCTCAATCTCTTAACTCAATATCTTGTGAGGGAGAAAATTATTTTGGTTTTAAAGAAATTACAGTTAATAAATGGCAGCTATGTAAAATGACTTTCTAATTACATTGAAAGGCAGAGGATAAATCATGGTAAAAATCAAAGCAGGGGCAAAAGTGAACGAATAACAATGCAACAACAATTACACATGTTTGTGCACTAGCTAATATATTTAGGAAGGGCCATGAACGCCTTCCCTGTCCCAATAACAAAAGTAAATAATCCAGTATCAGAAATTATAAGTGTTATAACCTTCATCCAACACAATTGTTTTTCATTTAAACGTGTTAGTTATCTTCTGTTGATACTTAAATGAGTACTATATCTACGACTAAATATGTCAATCTTTCTTGTCCTCTCATTAAGATAAAGCGAGTATTGTTGGGGACCATTATAGTTACCTTTCTATTTTTCTAATTTCAATTTATTTGCACGTTTGGGTGTGCGTCCCAGATACAAGGTCGAGGTGGTAACTTGCTTGATCTAATTTGCATTAATGTAAGTAGTGCAATGCACAACCTTGTCAGCAAGGAATTAGCAAATTCGTTTGTAGACAGTCAACTGAAATTGATGAAGATCAATAGTTAGATTTAACTTTGTGATCCTGAAGGGTGGAATTATAGACTGACCTAAAATGGAATTAGCATCTTTTGCCTACAGATTAGTGTTTTTGGTAAATTGAAAAAAGCATGTAGCATGTTATTAAATATTGTTTTAGCAAGCATACTGCTAACTAGAGAAGAGAATGTATGCACTAGTGAGCTGGTGTCACTAGAAATGTACTTGTCTGGTCTAAGGTATGCTTCCAAAATATATTTTTTCTTGCTGCTCTATTAAGTTGTGATTTTTAGATGCGGAAAAAATATTAAATGCCATGAGAATAAACATGGTCTTATGATTTATATCATTTTATCCTATACCAACAAAATAACTTTTTGAAGTATGGCCAAGCAAATGACAAATCCACCTTTGATTTGAGAAAGTTTTCGTTCTTCTCGATCGAAGGACTAGGTTCTCACTGCATAACATCCCTGAAACGTCTTTCACGTCAAGCGTATTTCTCACCACTCTCTGCATGCGGTAGGTCAATGTATTTTATTAACCTGAACACTGTTTTTATTAGCTTGTCAAAGTACAGGGTGAAATTTCTATGACCTCTTTAGATTGTTGTGCTAGAGATAAAAAGCTGCATAACATACGCCAAAATGACCAAAGTGTTCCTCACCCAGTCCATGTCCTTGGATATGTTTCATTTAGAAGAGTTTTACTTGCAGGAAATTTTTCAAAATTAAATGTCTGTAAGTAATATTAAACTGTCTGCCAGAAATTCCAGTCTAAACTAAAATTGTGATCATTTTCTCATACTTTACTAGTAATGTTTACTTTTTTAAGACTAGAATTTGGAACATTTTAATACCATCGTGTTTTTCTTATAAATATGATCATTTCACTTAGTCCTCAGATTTAAGTTAAATTGTACTTTTAGATTTAGGAAGTTTTTAATATACCATGGGAACAAAGATTAGCTTCGACATATCCCATTTATCTTATTTAAAACCACAGTAGTGGCTTAGTGGTAGAGTTCTCACTTTACGTGCAGAAGATTGTGGGTTCGAATCCCTTACTAGGTCATACCAAAGACTTAAATGGTACATAATGCTTTCCTGCTTAGCACTCAGCATTTACAGGATAGATTATAGAAGTTAAACACACAGTGCTACCAATGAGCCAGCCCGCTACTGTAGCATTCATGGTGCTTGCACAGCTGTATGGCCCAAAGGTTAAGGAAACAGAAAATATACACCAAAATGACGTTGGGAAGGAACTTTGACTTTGAATTTTGATTTATCGTTTACTGATTTAATTTCCTAGTGTGACCACAAATAATGAAAACATCTTCGCAGTAAAAGGGCTAGGTACAAAATCTATAGCAGCCCCAAAAACTTCATCACATCGTGTCCATTTCTTCAGCGCTCTCTTTACCCTGTAGGTAAATGTGTTTGGTTAACCGAATAAAGGCTTGTTTATTACCTTGTCAAGGCACTAAGTACAATTTCTATGATTTCTTCGATTAATTGTGCCAGAGTAAAAGAGTTGTATTACACACAAAAACCAAACAATTGATTGATTCATAAATGAAACCTCCTAAACCCAACCTCCCATCCCTCTGCCCAGCCCAATTGAGTGGCATTTAGAACAATTATCACATGGAGATGTCTTGAAATTAAGTGCTTGTAACTGAAAGTAAACTGGTGCCCGAGATCTCAGTCCAAACTAAAATCGTGGTCTTTTGTCCCGTGACTTTCTTAGTTAGTCTTTTAACGAGCAGAATATGCAATCTTTTACTACCATCAGTGGTGGATTGGCCCACCAGGATACCGGAAAATTTCACAGTGGACCCCTGTCAGCAGCCTGGCTCAAAAGATAATTGATTTACAATAGATCATGTCATCAAGTTTAGAAAGCATTATTTCTACATACCCCAGCCCATTTAATTGATAGGTGATACGATTTGAGTCTCCTGTGATTTTATGCCTAGTAAGTATCATGATTATCATCAATGACAATAACAATAGTAATAATATTGATAAACTTAAAGTGAAAAAATAGAATAAAGATGTTATTTACAGTTTTTCCATTGTCAATGTCAAAGTTTAGCAACCTTATTCATTAGGAGTTATATTTGTTATTTTTGTATACAGGGTGTAAAACAATGCTTTGAAAAGAAATTTTGTCTATGGAAAGTTTTTTCATAATAATTTTTAACTGTCACCACTCATAAAATCCCTAAGCCACAAACTACCCTTCAAAATGCATCCCAAGTGAGTAATTAATTGAGGTAGAAATGTCTATTGTCATCATTACTGTTATTATCGTGATTATCATTATAATTACCACAATAGATCGATTTACCCCCTCTCTTAAATCTCCGCGTTTTTGTTATTGACTTTTCAATGCGTCCCCCACTCGAATCTCTCCATTATCTTCCTTTTAAATAGGCGCCGTCAGAAAGTGGACGTTTAAAAAAGGCGCCCTCAAGTTCTTCTCCTGAACAAAATGCCCATGAAAGAATATTAGTCACGTATGAAGATAGTGAGAAAGGAACTTATGCAGTACTAATCACTGTCCTTCGACACATACAACAATCAATAGTTGGTTTTGATTTAATATCTACTTATGATAGCGAGTGCCTAATTTACAAATGGTGCTGCTTTGAAAGCTTAATCACAGCATTTCTTCATTATTGAATATTTAGTATTATTCACAATGCTTTAAATACTTACAGGAAAACTTGACTTGGTGCTTTGAAACTCAGGTGGTTACAGTAACCTTGCCTTTTCCCTCTGACCAACATTTATGTTTTGGAATAACTTAACGCCAAAAAAATGCTGCGCAGTGTAGATGGGTCAAAGACTTAGGTTATGGTGTTGTGGATAGATTATTCTGCAAAATGGTGGTTAGATTAAACGCTTTATATTTCATTTGTCATACCCTTAGTCTGTGGCAGTGTATTGTTGTTGATCGAATCGAAGTCCACTTATTAGCTTCATAGTATTCTTGGTGTATGGATGCCTGCATGATATTTGGCAAAATTTTAATTTGATAAATTCCCTTAAGATTAGTTAATTCCTAACACTAGTGGGTTGTTCAATAAGTTGATCATTGATCAATTGAAGTATCTTACCTGTTTCAATACAAATTATTCTTGTTTTGAGTTCATAAAAAGCAAATGCTTTTTTCTTGGTCACAGTTGGCGTAAAAACTGTTGTGAGACTGGATGGTTGAAGAAAGACAGAGGTATTTGATTACTAAATGTGTATCTTATTATCAAAAAATCAAAACTCCACCAGGTTATTGTTAATAGCAATTAAGTTTGAAGGGGTGCAAAGTAAAGCGTGTCCCAATCAATTAACCATCTCAACAAGGCTTCTTGACAATAAAAACCAGTAAATGTAATTATACTCGTAAAACCTGGTTGAATTCACCTTTGAATACGCTTTGTCACCGTATCATGAATCTAGAATCTGTATGCAAAATGGGAAAGTAGGTAGATAACAAATCTTTTTTAAAATGTAGTCGTCAACAAATTAATTGACAGCTTTACAGCTTGTGTTTATTTGACTATTGTTGGTAAGGGTACCCCGTCTGTATAGCCTGACACACATATCAAACTGTTGATATAATTAACATAAGTACTGTCCATTTTCAGGTAAGTCATGGCACGCAACTAAAATCAAGCATTTTGTATATGAGGAAAAGAATTTACAAAGGGAGCAAAGTCTGTATAGGCATATTAAGGTTTTAGCTTCCCAGCCAATTTAATGGACAAAATATTTCATTACTGTTTATGTTATGGAGTGCATGAAATACTTATCTTGTTGCCAATCATTCGTTGTGCTTAACATTGGATAAAGGGAGCCACAGTCTTGAAAATAAAGCTTTGTGAATGTTCCCCATTTGAAACCCCTTCGAGTGCTTATTACCTTTACACCCACCTCAAAGTCGTACAGAACTAATTGACCCCACATACTAAAATCTATGGAGTAGCTCGATAATCAATCGTAATGAAACTTGGCAATATTATCAATTATCCATTGGAGTATGTTTGTGGCGAATTTTAGCTGCAAGCCAATCTTTAGATATATTGGTCTAAAGTGTAAATAACAAAAATTGTGTGACCTTGATTTTCCCAAAAAATCAAGTCGAGTAGCACATACGTTTTTACTAGATCTACAATAGTAAGTTAAAATTGCCAAAATGAAAACTTTAGGACATAGGTGAGAAACGGCCTAACACATGGTGGAATGTTGTTAAACGATTAAAACCCGATTTTTACCGAATTTCGACTTTTCATTAAAATTCCACGGCATGTGGTTGATTCTCAACCCTTTGATAAGAAGGACAAATAAAATGGTGTGATTACAAAGAATACTACGATGTAGTGTATTGTTGCAAACAAAATCAAGAAAAGAAGGTTTCCCCTTTTAAAAGTGATCTGCCAGATGACTGAACGGGACCAAAGATAGAAAGGAGAGAAAGATTTAGAGAGAGAGAGAGAGAGAGAGAGAGAAAGAGAGAGAGATGTGGATACTGTTATAATCTTGTGTAACTGAAGTAAAATACATTATCAGAATTGAATAATGTCATCACGGACACTTGTTGATTTGCAATGTTATTTGCTATCATTTTTTTGGTCAGTTTTTTAGTAACATACTCGATTCCGAGCGTAGATGATTCCCTTGCCAGGGTTAGGGAATTTTACTAGGAAGTGAGCTCTTTATGAGAGTGGACTGCCGTTACATTCTCTCGCCGATGGTATTTTGTTAATTACAATAACAGACTACGCATTAGGATTGAGGCTAGCAAAAAACATTGTTAAGTTTCCGAACATAGCCTTCAACTAGAGCAATGCCACTCACCAACCCTACACTAAACCCGTCACTAACCTACAAAAACGTACACTATGAAGAGAACCACTGGCATACCACGACAAAAAACTTACCCGCCTACATTAACAAAGGACTTTCATCCCATCATCTGACAAACCAACCATGAACCAAGCAGCACCCTTATATCAAAATGTGTTAGATGAAAGCGGGTGCAAACTACACTACGAACCACCCATGACCAACAGACAAAGAAGCAGACGACACAACAACATACTTTGATACAAGTTGATATCTTGTCAGTATACCCATTATAACAGTAACAATAGTTTTGCCGGCATTGTTTGGAATCTCATAAAACCCCAGGAACTTTTCAAATGCTTCAAGCTTAGCATTTACCCAACATATACAGAATGTCAGTTGCTCCTTATTAGAAATATCTGTATAATCATCGCACATAACTCAATAGATATTACCTCTGACTGGTTGTAAAAGGTTACGAATAATGTGCCTAGAAATTAAATGTACGATTTCATTTTGAGTATTATGACTTGTGAGTTTTTCCGTTTTCTTTAAAAGCCAGACAGAGAGCTCAGGAAATGACTTTGATTTAAGCTTAAGCAGCTGAATGAAATTAGATTCCTCATCATCACCACACAAAGCTAATCCTTGTTGTACTAAAAACGTAAAGTTTCGAGAATAGTAAGAAAAATACGTTGATTCCTAAAATACTTTTCTGCGTTTGTCCATCACTTTGCTGCCATCGTCACAATGTGGGGTTATCAGTTCAAACGCTAGTTTAGACTTGGTGTTTATCAAACTTCCCTGTAGCTTTCTTCCAGTTTTTGAATCCCATCTCAAGAAACGTTTCCTGCTTACATTTTTCTGGAATAAGGTTTAACTTTTAATGACATTGAAAATAGCCATTTTGTTTTTTTCATACATAGTTTCAGGAAACTTAAAGGTCTTATCTGACTGAAACGGCTTGTCATTAATTTGGGGTTGAGTGGGGGCACTGTCTTGAGAGCATTCCTATAACGTTCAGTATCATCAGTAGTAACTTCATTTCTTGATGAATTCGTGTCCTGACCATGGGGCTTGACGAAGGAACTAATCTCGCTTTGCTTGCTGCTGTACATGACTCTAAAAATGTTTTAGAAACACAAAGAAGTTTGAGAACTTTACTCCGAAATGGAGATGCCACTTCTAAGTCAAAACGAACTCGTTCAATTAATCAAACAAACTTCGTTGACAGTATTGGCAATGAATAACTCATTGTTGTGATTTAAACTAACAAGCATCAAGAAGTAGTCTAAAGACGATAAACCCAAAATGCTTAAAATATATTTACTTAAAAGAGACTGTTCGCCTCATAAACCTGTCATCTTGTAGTCGCACACCCATCAACGCCACTTCTTCCTGTCCTTGGCTTGGTTGGTACATGCCACTGCGCCCATCTGCATCCATGCCATGATGGTGCTCTGCCTAGTCTTTCGTTGACTTCCTCTGCACCTCTTCTCCTCGACCTTTCCCCCCAGTAAGCTTTTCTGCAACCCTCCTGTTCTTATAAGGTGTCCAAAATAACTGCATTTCTGCTTCTTGATGTTGACTAACAACTTTCTACTGGTCTTTGCCCTTTGCAGTACGTCTTAATTCTTGATATGCTCCACATAACTTATTTTCAACATTCTTCTGTAAAGCCACATTTCAAAAGCTTCTATTCTGTTGCATGCATCTTTGTTCAGCGTCCAGATCTCTGCCCCATATAGGTGTGTTGAAAGTATGTAGCATATTGGCAGCCCTTTTCTTGTTTCTAGTTTCAGCCCAGCTGTACGGAAAAGACTCATGAAGCATTCATTCAACAAATGGTCATTGTGTTGCAATTTGAATCTTGATGCAAGATTTCCTGGCATTGCCAAAAGCATAACTTCATACGTTCTTTCAAATAACTGCTAATCCCAATTCTTTCTTTGAAAAGCTAGACGAGTAACCTGATCATATGCAAAAAACGAAAACGGTGCAGATCTGTGCAAATTTCTAGGCAAGCTCTAATACACTCGGTCAGTTAAGTAGTCGAGCAGGGAGCAAGCAAATTCTGGAAACGTTTCTCGCCCACTCATTGACATAGTACAGCAATCACTACAATCGTTGACAGGTAAAAAAGGGAGCACTAAAAAGAGAACTTTAACTGGATAACTTTCTCCAATCATTCAGTATGGGTTTCTAGAATCTGTACTTTGAAAAAAGTGGAGGGCTGGAGTTGTTGCATGGGTTGCTGCTTCATGATATTATCTTGTAACAACTGTTAGCTAGTCTTTCTTACTCACGTCCAGTGTCATGTCAGCTAGCAAAGAGAATGCATATGGAATTTTTTATCAGATATGATCCTTTTCAGCAAGAAACATAATGTTTTTGTAAACTAGTTATGCCTTTCGGAATGTATATACGCTACATAATTACATCCTATCTTCGAGTCTCCTTTCAAGGGACTATAGTAGCGACTGACAAGGTGCACATTCTTCAAAAGTTGCTTTTATCATCCTCGTGTGACATGAATTACCCTGAATAGACAAACCTTTGTATCAAAGAGGATAACCACAGTCTGTTTGTTGTATACTGCATTGCTTCGGTCTTGTATAAAATTCATTAGCCGTGGTTTGTCAAGGACAATGTTAACACGTTTACTTGGATTGAAACAAAGGGAAATAACTGAAGCCCTTCATGGTGTCATTATTGTATTTTTAATCATTTTCAGCCTCTCCCAGGGATCCACTGGGCTCAATAACGTGTTTCTAATTTTGTAGTTTAAACCAAGGCAGATTACCAACAGCAAGAAAAGGAGCTCAAAATACTATTTACATGCATACCAAGACTTTCCAACAACAGTATTAACTACAAAAGATACATCACTAGATTGTAACTCGATAAATTCAGTGGACTCTCCTTTGCCAAAAATCTCTCAATAACCACTACGTTTATTTTTCCCAGCTAAATTAATTACCTCTATCAAAATCTGAATTGTCATTCAAATTTCCAAATCCGGAAAATTTAACCTAACCACAATAACCTGATAAACTACGAAGCCAAGCAATCCTTGCAGCAAACATTAATACTGTCCTTCTCTTCATGTAGTTCAGGTTAAAGCAAAGGATTTTGCACACCAGACGTTACATAGATGAACAGCGCAAGTACAAGTTAATGAAGAATGCTCGCTCTATATAGATTACTTACGATCAAGTTCTCAAATTGATCCCTGAGTCGTAATGTAAACAACATGATAGTGATGATTGGCATCAGTCAGATATTTTAAAACACCCAAACTCAAAATCCAAAGCCTGATAGGTCTGGATCTGTCCACACTAATTTGTATGCAATTTGACAAGTAGCAGGAATGTCACGTGGTTTCCCTATTCCTTTTCTGTCCTGTGGTGACCGCGGATATTAACGGTGCTGATTGACTGCGCTAAAGTACATGTGTACTTGCACTATCATGACCATCAATCATTGGACTCATACCCAACTTCTGTTTGAATCATAAAATCTTAAATGACATTCCGGCAATCTATCTTCTTTTCTGTGGTATTTGAAGTACTTTTCTTGAGGACAAGAATACAGCAGTTATTCTACCTTATTTCTTCAATGGTAATTGAAAGGGAGTAGGTTAAAGCATTCTGGGCATTTCTTTTACACCTTGGCAATTGTGACCAGGGATTTCTATGCCACCGAGGAAACTGATGATTATGATTCCACCAGACAATTATGTGGCAATCCTGGCTGGTATGGAATGGTTCGACTATCTCCACATATCCTCGTATCCAACTGGTATGGAACAGTGTCATTTAAATTCATTTTTAGATGCTTCGTTTCAGTTGTTTTCAATTGCATCTGTAGTGCTTAATGCTTGATAAAATATGAACTTAGTGCTCTTCTAACTGAAGAAAGTCTGACTTGAGTTGCTTAATGAGAATATACTTTTGTCAGAGAAGCCAATTTCCTTTTTCCCTGTGATCCACATTTTGAACTGTAGCCTTGCCATATAATATTTCCTTTGTACCCTGTTCCCTCGTGAATACTGAATTCATGAACGAGTTTAAGACATTTTTGCTTCAAGAACTTAAAAATGTGTCTTAAAACTTACAATTTGTAACAAGAATATTGGGCTTCCACAGAATAGCTGAACATCTGTTGATTTGTTGTATTCATGTGTATATTCATGTATATGTTATATGTTATATGTGTAATTATAATAGGTTAAAGGCATACAACAACACAGCAACAAGGCTAACTTAATTTATGCTTTACTATTTCATTTATGCTTCAGTTTGTTTTGTTTAGTACATTTTATGTAAAGTATTTCTGTTTGCAAAAAGTTTTAGTTACATTATCTAATACTGATTTAATTTGGAATATTTGTGTCATACACAGAGTATACATAATCTAATTTCTAAGTTTATTGTACTAATTGCTCAATTGCCTTTGCAGTATGTCCAGTGGAGCTAACTTGGCTATTGCTTTTCTGCATGGAAGGGCGAGGAATTATGGGACTGCTCGTTCTGTCTCTTTGTGAAACAACAGGCTTAACCTCGTTCTTCCTAAAATAGAAAATGAATAGGATTCTGTCTAAGACCTCATTTCTTGAAACATCATAAACTAAGTAATAAAATATTCTACAGTTTAAGGGACTGAAGATTTACGAGCAACTTGGATATCGCTTTGACAAAATTGCTGCCGGAGCTATTTACTTATTTATAAAGGAAGGCAATATCAGACATTGCCAGTAATAGCTATGGATAATTGGTTTAGTAAAACCAAATGTGATTAAGAGCTTGACTTTATTAACTTAAAGACATCAAAATCCAAGCAAATGGGTTTCTTTGTAGCGAACAAATATACTTTTCATGAAAATATGAAATGGACATTTCCATGTCATCGTGTTTGACACAGCTCCATACATGTATCTCCTTACCAAATTCAGTTATTTGGTAAATTTTAAAATATTTTAACTAACTACCGGTATAGTTGCTTTATATGAAGGATACATTGAGTATGTAATGGCAAACTACAGGCGTACAATGGACGATAGTGGTTTGTCTAAATTGCAGCACGTACATCGAAGGTACTGGCTAACCTAAACTGCAAGGTGGTAATTGACAAACTAATGGCCAACCACAACGTCAGGTCGTAAAGTGAAAAGCCAATGGCAAACCTAAACTCAAATTATAAATATGATTTTCTTCGCACTTAAGAAACGTCACGTTGTTTTTACCATGAATTTGTAGATAGGTCCGGGGCAGACAATACAGATATAAACCAGATATGTTTGAACCTGCATCGGGCCTTTGTTACATGATACTTAGGAATTGTAGGTCAGTATCTTTAGTCGCTTTGAAAAGTTTTTGCTACATTTTAATGCTGTTATTAACAGGATTTTATGTAGATGTTATTGCTTATTCGATGATTGTTGTCAATTCTTTCGTTTGCTTTTACTAAGAATGCTAGAATACTTTATTGCATTAATTAGCTCTATTTGAAAAATTGTGCTTTATTTAGAGTAACGTTAATTTGTGTTCTGCATACCCTGATATTTGCTGTATTGTGTTAAATAAATTCCCATAGAATTGTGACACTTCTGATTTTGTAAAGAAATTTTTAGGATTGATGTAAAACTAACAAAGCTGTTTTGTTTTCCAATTTGAATAATCAAACACTACAACATTTGTATATTAATAATACACACCAAGCTCTTTCAAAGTTTTGCTTCAATTTGAATTACGTACAAATTGTGATGAGATAGTTTCATCAATAAGGCATATCTCGTACTGATAAGTCATATTCGTTGTTTTCCATTTGTATCTCCATTATTATATAGTCTCCGAGTTCGGATGACAAGAGCATAGTCAGTGGAATTTGCGTTATTTGATGTCTTGAATCGTGTCAATTAATAGACACTTGTGAAATAGATTTCACTTTTCGCGTTAATTCCTGATCTCGTCAATTTATGTCGCATTGATATAGTACTCGTGTTAATTTGTAGTAATTAAGTGTTCTTGCTGAAGATCGTTGGCATACAAATCGATCTTTTATCTTTTTGTATTGGCTTCAGTGGCCTCTAAAATTATTTAAAGTAGAAAATTTGGGGGCATCGACCGTGGCCAGTTAACTTATTTTAGGGAGGGTCTCAGTTTGATGCTTAATTAATTCTTGTTTTCTATACAAGGAAGGGTAACCTAAGACTTGCGTTCCTCAACACGAATACTTTAGGTTTCTTTGATAACATCAACCGAGAATCAGCAAGTTTTACCACAGGGATCGAGGTAATGGAATGATACCGTCGATATAAATATTCAAGTAAAGTAACGTGCTGATAATAGCATCAGAATTGAAATTATTTTTAGCAGGACATTAAAATTTTTCTATTACCACATAAGTGAGGTTGAAACCCTTTTTTGCTGAAACCAAAATATTTACGCTGGAACAGGATATGCTTGTACTAAACTGACCTACGTTCAACATACGTGTTTAGAACATTTTTTTTAAAGTAATTGTGTAAACTTCTTCTACACCAGACTGAGAAAGACTTACTGTTGCACGGGGGGAAGCTGATCCAGTCTGCCTTTGTAGATATGACCATCTCGTCCAAGAACTTCAGTCTCCATCAGTTGCTTTTCAGTAGGTTGAAAGGGGTTATGTTCCTCCCGGTAGAATAAAGCCGGTTTCATCATTGTTTTCTTGTGGGGATCTACTAGTGTGTGCAATCCACCACACGAACGATTTGTCTTCGTTGCCAGCTCATCAAGATCATTTACTCCACTGTAATTAACGAAACAGATGAGAAATAATTTAAAACTATTTATTGGCAAAATATATATTGCCCAAAAAATCAATAATTATTAACGCTTAGCAAGTTTGATCGAAGTTTCAGTGAATACCTTGGCATGTCTGCGTTAGCTTGGCAAAGATTGTTAATTTACCACCGTCGGCAGTGTCTTGTCACCGCTTTGAGTGTGGTAAACGTTCCTGTTTTAAAAGTTAAAGATCGTTGACAGGAATGTGTTGGACTACGTTTACTGTATGGAATTGAAAGAGAGCATGGTTACAAGGACGCTCAAGGCATAGTATTTGTAAGGACATAAGAAGTAGGAACTATTGCTGCTTGTTTAATGCACAATTGAGTATAAAAGTGTTTGGAAATCACGTATTTATAACGTATATTACGTATATATTAATATAGGTAATGTAAATTATCTGATCATTGTGAGAGTCCACCACCAACTGAATGCTACAAAATTTGGCTGACTCCTTTGTGTGATCTGAAAAGGTATTTTCACACTATCTGTACTATAAAACTGTAGTACTACTACTGTTCTTGTACATCCCGATCATAATTGTATACATTGAAGCTGATTTTCGTGTAAGAGTGTCTTCCACTATTTAGGTTAGAGTCTTACAGTTCTATTACGTCAATGTGAAGGGTGACGATTGATTCGACTGAGTGCCGGTCGATGAAAGGAGCGATGTTTAACATGGGGCTTTGCCTTACAACAACGCTTTTACAACGTTCGTTCAGGGTAAGTTTAGTGATCATAAAACAATGATGAACGTCTGTAAGCAATAGTGACACTTACCAAAGCTGAAGAATCTCTTTTTGCAGTTTTTCACGCTCTTCGGCTAGATCAAATCTTTCTTTATTGGTCCCTATGCATCCTTTATGCATATGCTGCCGTATCTGCTCAATATCAAATGTTGTGTATGGTCTCATGGCCTTTCCGCCTGGCAAAGGATGGGAGTACGGCAGAGCAGGTAAAGCGCCTACCTGAAGTATATCCACTGGTCGATCACAGGAAATGCAGTGGAAGTTTCGCAGAAGTGGTTTTCTGAAGCCAGCTGCGGATTCCTCTTTGTTTTGTGGCTCTTCGACTTTCGGCTTAAAGGATTTGAAACGGTTTTCAACGTACGTTCGTAGTGTCTCCAGTTCGCTACGATGCGTTTTGTCCACGAGCTCGTTTTCTACTTTGGCAAATGCCTGACCAAAAGCGGATTGCTAGAGAGGATATCAATTAAAGTACATTTAAAGAGTGCTATAATATATTGTAAATTCATATTCCTCGCGGACATAAGCTTTTATGCCTTAAGCTTAGAAAGAGATTTCAAGGAAGCATGTCTGATAAACTTACCTATTTGATATTTCACTGGATGGAGCTTGTGTGTAACACTTTGTTCGTATCTGGACTGTCAAAAATTAGGATTTTACGAGCCAGATATTAAGGAGATTTTTTTCGTAGTCGCTTAAACACTTCCAACTCGTTCGTAAATTTGAAGACTTTTTATGATTCTGCGCGTAACATATCCGAGATGTACGCTAATCAGATCGGTTAGACCATACAGAAAATGACTGTTATCAATTTTGTCTTACAGCCCATCACAGCATCTGGTGTGTACCTTTATTGTTAGTCTATTGTTCATATGGTAAATCTCTCCTACTGATACTAATGTAGGTAGAGTAGAAAGCTTTGAATGCTTTGTTAACTTTTTTCCTTAGATCTGTAGTCTTTCACTGGTCTTCGCATTCATTTTAAAGTAATAATTTTCTGCTCCGAATCGGAATGGCTACTGCACTTACGACGATAGAGAATGCCGTCAGAGATGCAATATTTTGTCAAGCTTAATGTAAGGGGTAAGAGTGTCATGCTTAGGTGTGTCGAACCACCCCGACGTATAGTACCAATAGTAACACAAAGTTATTTTAAAGCAAAACAGAAAAAAAGGCAGCTATAGTATTTAAAAGATACCAGGCAAAGTTAGATACTTTACTGCACTTTAGGAAGAAGGAGACAACTAAGGAGGATTGTTTGGTAGTGTCAGTCAAACAAAGACTCGGTATTATACGGTTTAAACCCCCACATTGGTAATCCAAAACGTATGAATGGACTTACGTTGCTCTCAACTTTTTGCACTAAATCCTGCACGGTGCGATCCATTCCTCCGATACATGTGTCGATGTATGACAAGCTAGCTTTAGTGTCAAGATCTCGCTTATCTGCTTTAGTCCCTAGTAACTCTTCAACGAATTCTTTACTAACTTTGGAGTCCTGAAGAATAGAATAATTTATCATTATTCACTTTACTTGTTTTAGTCTACACAAGATAATAATAATCATCATACCATCATCATCGTTATTGTCAAGTCTAGTATAGTCACAGATTGGCTCATTACCTGTTCGCTAATTCTGCAATATCTAGAGGTAATATTTCTTTAAGACAGATACGAAACTGATTTTCATCCCAATTCAAATGTAAATTATACCTGGAAGCATTGATCACGTCTCAAGTATTGAAAAGCTCAATATTTTCTGCTCTCTCGTTTGCAACATGATATTTATTAGAAATAATTTGATGATTTCAGTATTAATAGAATTCAGTAAAATATTACAGCTTTAATGGTTTGCCCTGAAGTATCGGCGTTTATCAAGAATTTTATATTCCTGACGTGTGCTTCTTTGTGTTTACTGGTTTGATATACTCTCTTGTGCAGGCAACGTTCATTTGTTAAGTGTCCGTATCTGCTAGCACTACTTATTACTTGCAGTTATGCCATGAAATTCTCACCGTACCACTAACTAAATAGTCACTAATCATACCTTTATTTTAATATATAAACTGCTTATGAAATGACAAAATCAGGTAGCCGGAGAACTTAAAACGTTTAAGCCTATAGTGTAAAACAGAGGTCTTGATCCCGGTGACAATTACCCGATTTTAACAGTAGAAAAACCCGTCCCTCAAAAACTATGAAGGGTCTTCGGCTACCTGAGAAGCCCTTCAAAACAAAATTTTGAAGCTAAACGAAGGGGGAAGACAAGAATGTAAAGGCATGGCCAAACGAAACCAGGAGCTTGTACACACGGCCATTATCAATTGGCAAATTGCAAAAGACAGGATGAGTTGATAAAGCAATCGATCTCTCGATAACGCAAAATTATTAATGTAATAATAACAGGTCATCAGGAATGGGAAAATAAGTATTCTTCAAAGCTACAAAGCTAATAATGAAGCATGTGATATACTTACCTCAAGGCAGTGGTACATATCATTTAGATTATCAATGGCCTCGCTTTTCCTAGATAATTTCTGCTCCAAACTTTGTATCGATTCCACGATCTTAGCAATCTTTTCCTGGAGTTCTGCAACATTTGCTCGCAGTCTAGCTGTAACCTCGTCATCTTTTTTCGCAAACGAAGGCTGGCGATGGAAAGAAGAACTAATTTTCTTGTTTACTGTAACAGATAACTCCTCCAAGCTTCGCACGATCTTCCTAATTTCATCGTGATTGTCACTAGCCATTCGTTCATTTCTAACAGCTTGCTCAGCGATAGCTGCTTGAGATTTTTGTATTTTTTCTGCATTAAGCTTCAACTCCTGGGTTGCCTTAAAGTTTTTGTCAGTAGCCTCACAGTTTCCTTCCAACTTCTCGGAAAGAAGTCTCACTTCCTCAGATGAGACAGATTCCTGCTGTGGTTTATTAACCTCCGCTTGAAGTTGGTTGTTTAACTCCTCCATTTGTTTGGAGAGGAAACTTTGACTCTCCTCAAGCTGCATAACTTTGCTTAGAAGTTCATTCGTTAGCTTTCCACGGGAGCTTCTCTTCTTTGTGACTACATTCTCGCCCGATGGTAAACACTGAATGCGTTCGTCAATAAGATCTTCAGCTAACGCAATGGAGCACAGATTTGTCAAATCAGACCTTTTAGCTGCTTCCTTAAATTCTTCTTTCATCTTTTTCAACTCAGCTGCCAATTTTTCAACCTGTGATGCGTCTTCCTTGACATCAATTGGTGTCTCTGGCCTTGGCTTAGACGAGGCGTCCTTCAAATCTTTGGCCACCTCCTTAACATCAATAAGGTCTGACATAACGTTGTCAATAAGGGTTGTGATGCCCTGAATTGTAGCTTCTGCCGCTTCTAGACGACGGTTAATATTGAGAACATGCCACATGTCACCAGCTGGTGTTTTGCTATCTCTCCTGTCGAGTGCTCTGTAAAGAGAGAAAATTAAATTAAATTAAATTTTCAGAGATAACCTTTGATTCCACTTTCAACTTTAACAGAGAAGTGAGCACTAAATTATAGAATTGGAAAGTAAAGGCATAGCTAATCTGCTCTGAACTTCAATAACTGCTAATTTCTGTGATCAGAGTAACACTACATGTTCCACTGCATTTTCAACCAAGTATACCAAAAATACAGCATGGATACAGAAGTACATTTTCTACTTAGCTTTGCATGCTGATGGAACATTCTGTCGTGTCTACCGGAACGTGGCAGGCCGCTTGATATCATAACAGGGTTACGCTTGTTTAAACTTAGATCATTCAGTTTTTTCAGGATAAGCAACGACAGCACATGGACTGTTACAAATTCCTCGGCATTTTGTGTAAGGTTCTTGAGTTAGCAAAAAATCAGATTTTCACCCGTCAAACCTTACTCTGAAGTAGCACTCTACTACAAAACTAGCCCTCTACTACAGGCATCAAACGGCTAACTATGGCGGCATAATTCATAAAGAGTACGAATAGTTGTATGTTGATAGATATATCATGTATTAAATAATGCAGATAGATAGATAGATAGATAGATAGATAGATAGATAGATAGATAAGCAAAGTGATGTTATACACTAGAATTTATCGTCCTCGACAGGTACAAAGTATACGTACTTGTTTACTAACGCAACATCCTGATTGCTGTTAATATGGTCTACCAGAGATGGTCTCCTTTCAAAGTTGGAAGTTCTCCTCTGTTCTAGAGTCCCAGGACTAAGTGAAGCCCTTCGCCGTACAGCTTTTGCTGACATTGGTCTTGCACTGCTAGGAGGACTTGGTTTTGGAGGAGGTGACGGACTTTTAGACTCCATTGGCTTAGGTGGAAGTAGCGGGTTAACTACTCTTCGTTGCTTGACGGCTTCTGGCTGAATCTCGGCTGGTACTACTTCAACGTCGGCTTTTGTACTCGGTAACGGAGTTGCTGGAGCTTCGAAGTTCTCAACAGACTTAGGACACTCAGGTGCAGATTCCTCTTGGAGTGCCTCAAGAGTGAAGCCCTATAAATTTAATATATACAATCTATACACATTCTTGTAAGGTTACCAAGCAGGACTATGTAGTTTACTCTGGTAATAAGTTATGTTACCTTAAGTTAGAATAGGAAAAAGGGTATACTGAAATGTGAAGGGCCTCGTTATTGCTCATTGTAAATGTTTTTGATAGTGATAATCCCCGTAAATTACATGAAGATAAGAATTTTTTTCTAAAGTTAGATTTAAAACTCTCAAAACATTTTTCATTTAACACGCTGGGCCCATTTGCTAGCGTTAAGCAAATCTAAGCAGTATCACCTGGTTCCTCCTCGTAATGTCAGCACGCATCTTGGTTCCTTACGCTTTAAATTACATAAGTTTAACAGCTCCCCTCATATATCATGGGCCATGCCACGACCCTTAGATTTAATGTTCTTAGTTAACAGAGTTCTTAGTTAAGTTCCAAGCTCCGTATGTTTCATTTTCCAGTTGAAATTGTACCAAAACTTTGGTGATTTACTGTTCCTCTCTGTGACGCAAACTTTTGGAATCTAAATCCTGCTATAGTGGGATCTAAAAGGTCGCTTACACTGGCTCTCCAAGGGATCAGATCAGAATTTAGGGCACTTTGACTGGCTTTAAAAATGGGTACAACTAGTGAATTTCCTTATTAGTTTTGATTCAGACTAGTTTGCATCCGTTCCCCTGTACACGCTTTACTTATAGGGAACCTACATTGTAGAAGATCCAAAAATTTGAAGAACGTATTCTACTACAAACAAATTCACTATGGACCTTTTAAAAATTTAAGAATTCTATCACTGCGAATAACCGAAAATCACACATATGAGCCAGCCATTTAAAGTCACAGTCAAATCAAATATCTGTGCAATTTTTGACTGAGAGTTAAATGTAGAAATCGACACGGAAAATGATTGTGTGATATAATTAGAAAACATCACGTTTGTCTTTTCTTGCTGTTTCTTCATTGCTCTAAATATCCTGAGAATTCAGCTATTGATTAGTGAAATAAGTTACAAAACTATCTTTGGTCACTAAATGTGAAGCTAAAATTAAGGAACTGTTAAGGAAATTTTAGTACTAAAATTTGGTCAAAACGGGTCCTAATATAGGGAATTTTTAGAACTAAGGCTGATGGTAGGTTCCTTATTAAAAAGCCTGTAAACGGAGATTTAGAATAAGACGTGCATGATTAGCAATATACACGCCAATATACACTCTTAAAGTTAAATTGCTTAGTAGTTATCTGCAAGGTCCTTAGTTGCTAAGCGTGTCCTGTTTTATAGGCCATATAAACATTAGGCAGCTGTGAAAGGAGCAAACATAGTTGAGGGTTTCGAGTTTCGCGAAATTTTCTAGAAAACGAAGCCTGGCATTTAGTTCCCTGATTTTTTTATTGATACTGTTGAGTAGGTCGTATTTATTCTATAGTCTTTTAACTTACCTGATTTTCAGGCCGATACTCTGACTGGAGTCTGTAGTCAATTTCATCAGTAAGCCGTGCTACCTTTTTGGAGATTCCCAGATGTTTGAGGATTTCTTGGATAACTTCAAACAAAAAGTTAAAGTTCACTGCTCCTATCTCTGGCGTTCCCAGGGAAAGGTTCAGCAGCTCCTGCAATGTCACTTCTTCTAGGGTATTAGGCATAGCTGATCGTTCGTCTAAAACGTCATAAGTCTACAAAGGGTTGCTTTAAAATGAATAATGTTTTTTAAGCGATTTCGCTTTTATATAGTGTTAATCTATCGTCAGTAAAGGCAAAGTTACCGTGTCTTCTTTGACGTCAGATTACTGGCGTGACGTCGTGGTGACTACGATTCTAAGTGCAAAATTTCTTCTAAACAAGATTTCTGCCACTTAATTTACTTTCAATATATTGGAAATCTGATTTATATTACGCGTCCCAAATCTTTGACTTTTTAGCAGGGTATTTAATTTTTGTTTTGCAGAAAGCATGCAAATTTAAGATCACAGACGTCATTCAGTTTCCTAACCTCTTTTTAGATGATTTAAAGTTTTAAAACCGATTTAGTGTTTCCCAAAATTGATTTTAAATATCACTTCTCTATTGTTACCCCACTCTTCACAATCCATATCCATGGCTAATAGAAAAAAGACTGTTATATACATACTCTTCAAATCGAAAGTTTTGCGTTTGCAAAGAGGTGGCGAACTTTCGACAATGAAAACGAGCTGTGCATAAAGTGATGGTCAAGGAGGTTTCCGTAACATTTTCGGCTCAAAATGTATGGATTAGTACTTTACGTTTGTTTTCAAAATGTCGATACCACGTCAGTAAACGGAAATTGCATATTAAGGAGCTAGTAGTTATAAAAGCAACTTTATCTTTTCGAAACAAACTGCAGACTTCTGCCTATTGAAGTGACATCACCTGTTCTTGCATTTTGGGCGTATGAATTTCAGGGCCATTTAATTATTTTATCTATTCTTACTGAAACTGTTGATAAA
>JANTCA010033924.1:0-20885 GCA_024741275.1 Chironex yamaguchii | reverse complement strand
GTAATCGATTTGGGTATGCCTTCCTGTAAGCGAGTATCCAGATGTATGCATTGAGTCAAAAAATAAATTTGAAGTTTTAAAAAAAAATTCTTCTTCTTCTTCTTATTATTATTATTATTATTAAAGGTCTGGGAAGCCCAATTGTTATCAGCATCCTGTTGCCATTTGTGGTCATCTTCCACCAGATTTGAACAAACAATGTACTCTTAATTGAAATGTCAGATTGAAACAGCTAAGACATAGATTTAGCTACATGATCCATGAATATTGCAACAAATATCAATGCTCCCATATAGAAGTGTGTCCAATCTGCAGTGTGTGTCTTCATGATGGTAAACATCTATTTTACTACAAATGTTAGATTTGAAACTTGACAATTTTTGGTCCAGTATATGACAGCATGTTTCTTAACTTGCAATATGAAATACGATGTTTGCTTTAGAAGTGTTCATACAGTTGCTAGCCAATTGAAATCTATTTGAACGTATATTTTGAGAGTTACTTCTGGTAGTAGAAGAATAAATGATGTCAATTAATAAGCCCATTATGTTGATGTTATAGTTTGTTAAAGGTTGCTTGCTTGGGTAGAATCTTGGGAGCAGTCCTATTGAGCTCTATCATTGCTGCCTGTTTTGTCTGTGTGAGAAAGTGTGTGTTTCTGGAGTAACTGGTAGACATATGATCATTCTGTTTCTGGGAAGCAATACAATGTAATAGATTTTTTTATAGAATGTGATACCAATAGTTTCAGAACTGTTATGACCAATTCCCAGTAAAAGGCCTATATCAGAGTGGCCTATTTTTGGAAAGTGGAATTCTATTGATAGTATTGTGATAATAATAGCATTGTACTTGTAAGAGTCCTGGGAGTTATGAAATTTGAGCATGGGACAGTTGTCCATATATAGAAGTTCTACAGTTATGCATACAGGAACTTTGCCAAGCCTATGAGAGTAAAACATTTACAAAAATGAGTTTTGACTTATCACCACATGAAGATTATTAACTTGTAGTAAGTAACAAATGTCGTCCTGTCTACATGGGGTCAAATTTGAGGTAACTTTTAGTATGACAAGCAACATACTTTCTTACAAATGGTTTGCTGTTTTGCACAGTACCATTTAAGTTAATTTAGTTACTTACCGCTGTCTTTTGAAAGAAAGTGTTATACCAGCTCTAAAATCTACCTTGAATAAATCCAGATAAATGGAATGTGCAATATTGAAAGTATTACACCTCAATGTTCAATGGGTCAAACAATGTTGTTAACTAGATAATAGAACTTTAGCCTTTTTGATGCAGAACTTAAACTTGAATAAACCACTTAGAATGTTATTCTTTTAGCTTGAACCCATTAACATAAACAGATAATGTCATTTTGGTTACTTGATGAGAAAATGTAAGTATCAGTCAATTGTTTATGAAATCTTACATTCTGTTATTATTTCAAATTAAGTGCTCACAGGAAATAAGTCAAAACAGTTGATACTCCTAGAAAACAATGTGAGACTTCTAGCTTGTTTAATATCTTTGTTAAACCAAGTTGTTTGGATAAATAGACTTGTGAACTTGTTTGAACTTAAGTCTGAAGACCTTGACATCAAGAATCCATTGTCACTTCATTTCTTCCATGAATAGCCATGATATCCATTTCTTGTGAAATTTGTACTATTGTTTAATCAATTTCTTGTTTCAAACTTAAATTAAACACTTAAAACTTTTTGTGGTACAAAACTTGAAAATTGCAATGTCGCAAATTTTTAAGACTATTTTAAATTAAATAGGTGGTTTACTTCTACCATAACTATCTAATTTCAGCTCCCTCTTTCAAACCGGATATTTTTGATTGTCTGTTGCTCATGTAATCTATTACAGTGAGATATGTTTGCAGTGTTTCATTTTTTATTCATTATACAAAAACTTAACTTACATCTAAGATCATATAAACTGGTCTGTAAGATATTTATATACACTCAATGAAAGAACTCCAGTGAGCGTCTAGTACACAAGTTACAAAGTATATATAAAATACAATTTTGATTTTTATTCGGAAGCTGATATTTTTGTAGCAGGACATGTAAATAGGAATGGATCAAGGCAAAAAATTCGCATCTTATTTCTCTCAGATTATTGGTTGAAATAGTTTAAGAGGAGATAGCATTATGTCTGCTGTTCATATTTTTCTCAAGGAGAAGCTGTATTAATATCAGGTATTTTTTTTGTCCACACTGTTGTTATTGCCAAGGGTTTTAGCCGTGTCCCTTGATCATAGAGTTGTCAAAACAGGATGGCTGGTGGGATCCTTCTCCCAAACGGTTGGTGGGATCCTTCTCGTGATAGGTTCAAAGAAGACCGCAGACCTGCAAGCAATCTCCAAATGTCATTGCTATATACAGCAGTTGTGGACAGTATAACACAAATGGTCTTCACCCTATTCAAAGCTGTGCACCCCCACCAGTGACCATCAATTCAGGCCCAGAAGATACAAATCTCACTTGAGAAGGAGTGATTATTCTGTCCATAAAATATGAGTTAGACAAGAGATGCCAATATACTTATAAATGACTTAAAGACTCGGGTTTTTGTCAAGAAAAGATGATAAAATACTCTTTCTGAGAAGTCCGAAAATGCCAAAGCAAAACATTCGTTCATAATCAAGCCATTTAAAGCACAAGTAAACTTTTACTTGGATTGGTATCTTGCCATTTAAGCTGAAGTGTATTGAATCACATCAAGGCAGCACAAGAGCAAACTGTCAAATCCTTGACAATATGCGTTAACAGATAATTGATTGCTTCTATCACCAAATTAATGTAAAGAGGAACAAAAGGTAGCCACTGAGATGCCAATTGTATTGATCTGGAAATCTGTTTGCCAGGTCAATGGCCATCTTGTATAGCAATTATTGATAATTAAACTTGCTGATAACATTCAGCTGGAGGGAACACTATTTTTTATCACTACTATTATTGACCTAATTTTTGTGAGCACTGGAAATATTAAAATTGTAGTGTCAACATAATGAGCCATCACTTAGTCAACTCTAAACACTTACTATCAGAAGCATTCTGTTAGCAACATTTTGATTGATCGCCCGCTTTATTTATGCAAGCATCTATTCATATATTGCAGAAATCTGCTATATTGATGGCCCGCATATGTTTACAAGATGTTATGAACAGAGGCCAATAATGAGGCCTCTAAATTTAAGATTCACATGCACACATGCATGCATCCGCATGCACCTGGAACAAATTGTGCTTTTTATCACTCTTTACACATTTTCTGGGTCACTATATCACATGTGTATGTGAAAAATATCAAGTATTAATCACTTACTCTTGTTGAATAAAGGTTATCATGAGGCATGTCACGTGTCACTCACTTGTAAAAGCTTTTCCAAAAGGCCTGAATAATTGTTTGACTGTTAGCAGTCCTTTCAATCTTCTTACAGTACCTTTAAAGGATATTTGAACTTTTGGGAATACCCTCCCATATCGCTAACCTTCTTATTTCTTGAACAATGTCGGTGATTAAATGATAATCCAAAATGCATGAATTATTTTTATGAATTTATTTTATAGCTTGCACACTACATGTTCATGAGTGGTTTAAAATACAGAAAAAAATGGTAGTTGAAATGTTTCTCTAGCCTCTTGAGATGGTATGGTTTTGAAACAGTCATTTGTAACTGTATATCATATACCCAAGAACCAGATATACAATATATTCAAATGCTAGTGCTGTCGTGCAAGGTGAAGGACCTTATATATGTCCAAAATAGTTTTTCATGTATTTAGGGAAACACACACTTGCCTTGTTTAAAGATTAAGTAATGTTAGCTATGTTTTACATGGTTATATGTATACTATTAGAAGGCAACTTGAAAATTTTGATTTGGCTTTGGAAGATACTTTGTTTTACTGGATTTTAAGTTTTGAGAAAAATAAGACTATTAAATGTGAAGAACATGTTTTCAGACTTCAGTATTATCATCTTTAACATCTCTATAATCATGACGGCTTAAACTACTTTGTTGTGGTTTGCGATCAACGGTTGACATTTGTCAAGGCCTTCTACTGCAGATAGTTTGATTCAGTTATCAAGATGCCCTCTATGAGTTAATGTTTACTTGGTTTCATTAATCCAATATGTTAACCTTGGCACATGCATTTTCCAACCGGAGTGCTCTGGATGACATCATTAGAAAATGTATATAGGCAATTTTGTGTTTTATTAGTGAATAAAGTGATGTAACTATCCTTTGTTTATGAAACTTTAAAGTGATGAATCTAGCTTCCTGAGTGGATGTTTGCTGTTCCTCTTCAGGAAGAAGTAGATGTGGATGAGTAGGCCTTTTCAGGATGTAGTTATAGAGCTCTTTATATATGATGCAAGAGGTGATGGACATTTTAAATATTGTGTTTGCTTATTATTGTTTGTGTCATATAAAAGTAAAAGCTAAAAATTCATAAAAATTGAATGTACCCTGTACCCAATAATGGATTTTTTCCCTTAATTTAGAGTTAAACTGCACTTTTTAAAATTTAATAAGGAAGTGAGCTGTTGCTAACAGTGGACTCCAATACCCTCCTTCAATTTTGTATTGACAGGTATCAAACTTGTAACTCCAGGCTTACAAGACTGTTGTCTTATCCAACCGTGTGTAGATGTTATACTGAAGGAATAGGTAGTTTAGTTTTTTGGTAGATTTTTAGTGACATGGTAATTGAATCTGTATAGGGAAGAGACAGAAAGTTCAAAAGATGGAGGAGTATTAGTTGCATTTACAATGTATGTGGATCAGCTATGAATCTCACCAATAGATTCTATCAAAGGACCAAATTATGAAGTTACTAAAGCACTTTAGCCTGCTTTGTAGACTTTTGTGGCGTTGGTTGTCACTTAATTGAAGGAAAGTGAACCTGGATTTGACACATTTGTCTTGCATGCATGTCAATTCTATATTCTCGTAGAGAGTGACATGCTTGGCAAGTCTTACAGGAGGATCTTGTTGTTTCGTGTGGACAATTACCAAGGCAGGGTACCTATGCATTTGCAAATTGTGTAAAAGAGATGTTTTACAGGCTGTGCAGTATTAAGAATTTTCATGAAATGTTATCTAGACTCAGAGTTTTGGAAAAATGTCAAAATGTAAAAGATAACAGATCTGTCTTATTACTATCTTTCTTAATTACGTTTTAACACTACAAAGTAATTTTGTAGCACAGGTATGCCGTAGAAAAGAATATATTCCATTCATGGCAAAGTTAAATAGACTTTAAAAATTTTGAAAGGCCTTGTTTACCAACTTGAAAGGAATAGTGTAAGCAACAGAGTAGCCTTTTAGTACTTTATCAGGTCTTTTCTTTGTTGTCTTTTCATTATATTTCCTTTAAGCAAGCAACTTGCCACATGCCTTGACATCTAGCTTTCTGAATGGCATTTTTATTCTGTTTCGTAGCTATGTTCAGCAGATGTCACAAAGACTGGATCTGAAACTGCAATCAGCTGTTGAATGGAAGGAATTGTTTGACCCAGAAACAATGCTCATGAGACAAAAGTATGTTTTTTGGATTTACATATGTATAAGACTCTTGTTTTGTGTTAAATTAAAATAGTAAATATGTACATCTGGGGTTAGGGTGGTTGCCATTAGATAAAGCAGTAGCTTCTCTTGCAGCTTTGCATTTAACCAGGGTACATTCAACGCCATTGTTGATCATCAAACTTTGATCTCATAAAGATCATTGCAAGTACATCCATTCTAAACCAGGCTAAGCTTTTCATTGATATTTTCTGGCAACTATTATTTGGCTTGCTCTTTACTCGTCAGTTCGGCTCATCCCAGACAATGCCATTTAATAATTCATCCAAGAAACAGCCATTCTATGGAGTCCTTTGATTATTTGGTCTTATCTCACGATTCATTAAGATGAAATTGCGATTAGCAATCTTGCTGAATAGAAGTATCCACTGTAAACTGATCTGTTGTTTAGCAAGTAGATAATGGAAACTGTAAATGTCTGAAGCTTAAAGGACTATAAAAGCTAAACTAAGTACCTAGAATCTAAAAGAGTTCTTGCTTGAATGATAATATTGTTTAATCATTGGGGCATCTGCTGATTGTGTTATTTGATATCTGTAACTCCTATATGGTACTAAGTAGTCTTTTTCTATGCCTGCCTGGAGTGACCTACATCGACTGATACAAATGTGTTTAACCACTTTTGTAAACAACTTAAGTGGTCTGCCATATTTATTTGATACGAATGATGACCAATTGTAATATTGGCAAATGGTAGGACTATAATTGTGCACTAACCACACAACATACTCTAATGTTTAAACTGTCAACCACATCATTTGCAAACCATTTTACTGGTTTACCGGACTTTAATTTATAAATTTTCAATTGTTAAGTTTTTTTTATGCAATTGTTATAGATAAAGCGAAGTTTAAATTTGTCGTCGGGAGGGAGATGAATTATGATCAGAGATGAATTGTGATCTGTACCCACTTTGATGCAGACGTTTAATGAATTGTTCTTTTCTGCGTCGGGTGGTGATCTTTATTATTATTACCTCCGTCAAGAAGGTTATGTTTTTGTCGGCGTTGGTTTGTCTCTCTGTCAGTTTGTTTGTTAACAACACAGGTAATAACATTATTGATCGATCTTTACGAGATTTTCAGGGTATGTAAAAATGGGCTAGTTATGAACTGATTAATCCTGATCAAATCCTGGATTCTGGGTCACTTTTTACGGTAATGAAACGTTCATAGTACTAGCGAGGACGTCTTTCTTGGGATAATCCAGTTACCAAATTTGGTAATGATTGCTTCATAAACTAGCAAGAGAATCGTCGTGGGGAAAACCTATGTTTTTTGAATAATTATACTGGCTTGGCGGATGTTTGCGCTCTTGGAGTGCTTTTAGTTATCACTACCATCATCATCATCGTCGTCGTCATTATCATCATCATGACAATCATCATCGGTCCATTTCACGCTTGCTTGGTGTCACCAACCTCCCAGCAATGATCTTCCATTGAGCTTGGCCTGCACTTTCTGCAACAGTTGCGATATCCATTTTCTATTAAGTATCCTTTACTCGACTTGCTCTGGGCTCTATCGTTGGATCAGCATGCTTTCTGAAATATCGTTTACTTGTCAGTCTGATACTGCCCTTGCGTCATCTCCATCTAGTTCCAGGAACACACATGAACACAGCTTTTGCGGTTCATTGTGGTTGCATTCGTAGGACAGGCTCTTTCTATTTCCATTGTCTTTTCCTTGTCTCCCAAGTTAGAACACTGCCCTCTTTGTACCTTCTTTTTTATCTTCTCAGTTGTGACCATATCCCTGTAGGTTATGTGGGCATTGCTTCTCAAACATTTATGATCAAATTCATCTCATTTCTGGATACCTGCTGCCCTCACTGGCAAAGTTTTACATGCCGATGCTGGTGCATGTGCTTGGATACCGACAAAAGTGATGATTACTACGACGATGTTGCCAGTTGCGACACAAAGACCATTTGCCGTGGCCATTTTGCTTGACTGTCAGTCTGTGTTTCCCCTTCCCTTGACATTAGAATAAGGTGTCCTCTTTTAAACGTTTCTTTAAATGCTTCTGAGTTTGTCAATTCCACGTGTAGCCTAGAGGCTCGAAACTGCTTGCCGTTTGTTGTAAGATGAACTCCTGTTGTTGTGTCAACAGCAAGGGTGATGCTTGATTGAAAACTTAGGATGTAGTGTGAAGTCGTGGGAATTTAGGCATTGAGGACAGGTTGTAGCTCATTCTGCCTGCAACTACGTCTCATCCCCAGCTCCACATTGCTAGAGAACAAAGAAAACGTTGTAATATTACAGTTTAGCAAGCTCTATCGCTGGAGAACTGAAACAAAATTTATTGCAACGTCGAACAGCGGTGACTAGGTTTTCTTGAGATTTGCTACTGAACCTTTCTTTTTAGAGTCTATTTTTTATGAAATAGGGACGTGTTAACAATAACTTTCCTTTTTGTCAATAAAGCAGACTTCCTAGGACCGAGGTTAACTGCCCCTGTTTTCGTTCGTCCACTATCGGGAAGTTTCTTAGAAGTACGAGCAAAAAAGATGGTTGTAAGAGTATACAGTAGATCAACGAATAGACTTTACAAGAAGAGTTCTTTGTCTGCCTCCTGATGATTGAATATTTTTTGAATAAAAGAACTATGATGTTTAGTCATGTTGAAAATATGTGTGCAGTGTTGTAAGTGTGCAGTCATTAGGTGACTCGTTAGTAGAATCTATTGAGGACGGACTGCAAATTTTTAGATTTGTTGTAAGTAAAAGAAAGCATTTAAGTTTGACGAATAAAGGTAGGTTGAGATGCTGACTGTGATAAGTCTGTTTAATCAGTTCAACAGATGGCGTAAGTTACGGATTAGAACTTTTTAGAAAATGAGCGGCAGCGGATATGAAGGGTAGGAAAAAACGAGGTTTAACGAGAACTTTTAGAAACGTATATGTGTTGTTTGGGTTAAGTAGCACGGTATAGTCGAAGAGCCGCCGCTACAACGGGTGGAAACCTTGGAGCTGATATCCAGCGAGTTCAGGGTAAAGAAAATCACACCTTGAAAAGGAATGCTTTGACTTTTTTGATTTGCAGGTGGTAATAAATCTACTTAACAGGGCTGAAGGTTTTATTAGTAATGTAGAACAAAGTTTGACGCCAAGGAGACCTTTTAGAGTGCTGCTTTCATGAAATATATTCTATTGTTTGCAAAAAGACAGTGATTTTATTACGGGGAAAACAGCAGCGTATGTGGAAAGTTTTTAGGTGAGCTGTGGGTTTCTGTGGCTAGTAGATGCTACAATTACCAACTGGCATAGCAGACACTCAAAGATTATTTGTTGAAAATAGAGCTGTCATAGAAACAGCTGCTGACTGATTTAGGTTGCTTTATTATCTTTCGAGAGACCAGAAGTGCTCCTTTTCAATCTCTGCTTTGATAAATAATCAAGAAACACAGCAGTTCTTGATGCTGCTGACGATAGTTAACTTAAAAACAGTCTAAGTCATTTTCAAAATCTTTGCAGACAGAAATTATTTTTGATTGCATTTTATATTCGGAGGCAGTTTGACGCCAAAGTGGGTTGGTGGCCTTGACATTACGTGAGATGCCCCATATACGCTGCTCTAATTTAAAGGTTAACAAACAGTGATGAGGTTAATATTGTAAAACAACGCGATATGTAGCATAAGCAAAAGAATTATGGACCGCAAAATTCACGAGTGGGGAGTTTGTCCGTAAGGTCTTAAGGTGACCAAAATGTTTTGTTAACTATTTTTTGCTGGAAAACTAAACTTTGCGAAGATATATCGTTACTCATTCGAAGAAAGCACACTAAATTTGCATCCAAGTTGTATGTTGAATGTTCTTATTTCGTTCGTGTTAGACTCAGAGATGCTTGCGAAAATCTACTCTTTTCTGCAACTCACGAAACAGCAAGAAAAGTCGAGGAATATCTTTGGAGGAAAGTGTATTATGATATTATACAGAAATTCAAGCAAGACAAAAGGGTATGGCCTTTTATTTTGCGTAATCATGAGCAGTTTGTCATGACATGCATATACATATTGACAACGTTTTTAAGAAGATGACGTGATAAGGTTTGTGTTGTTTTGGCTTATATATTATATGTAAAAGGCATTCGAATGTGACAGTGTAATGGCTTGAATAATTTGTCGTTGCACGCCACTAGTTTGTATTGTTGTCATTATAAGCAAGTGGTAAGGTGCAAGTAAGGTAAATACGTTCGTGGGGAGTGATAAAGTTTAATCAGTTTTTGGTGAAATTGGTTGCTTTGCAGTATCGACGCACTTTGATTTGGCTTGTGTAAGGACTACTCCCCAATTTTTTATGTACAGACACCCTCCATATTTCTTTTATACATATTGCATCCAAATTTCCTGGTGTGCAGACAAGACTGAATTTTCCCGTGTAGAGAGAGTCCTTTAATTTTCATGGCTACAGACAAGTTCCGAAATTTCCTTCTCTATACACAGCCTCCAAGTTTGTTGTATGCAGACAACCTTTGAATTTTCTCTATGCCAAATAACGTTGTGGCCAGTACCGTTATCCTCTCGCTGGTAGGCTTATATGTTTAATGATAGAAACTGCGTTTCATTGTAAATCATCTTTCATGTACCTTAAAGACTTGCAAGGCCATTTCTTGCAGTTTACAAGTGCCGTAGCACCTTATGTATAGGACTAAATGTGACGGCATTTGTACTCATATTTTAAACTTATTCGTCTCAGGCCATTGAAGTCACCTTTAAAATTCCGTTTTAGCCCGACCAACACATGGTGCTGGAGAAAAAGTGTGTATAAATGTACTTTGTTTATGGAATCCGCTTGTACTTACTTGTAGTGCCAGTCTTTAAGGATAAACTTGTTTTTTTTATTGTAGGCATTGCTTAAAGACACCGTTCTCTTAGCTGCCTATGATGCACATTTGTGTGCAGCTATTGGGTTTTATAATCACTTGCTAATGCGCCTGCATCAGTGCTTTAGAGTACCATTACGGGGAACAGTAGATTGGATGATCGATCCGAGAATATTTAGCAATGGTAAGGAATCTTCTGGGAGCAAAGAGTTTTTCTCAGGATTGATTTATAAAGTTTTGTAATTTTCGTTAAGACGTATGTTGTGATACAAGTCTCGATTAAAATGTTAAGTCAAGCGAGCTTCTCACTTTCTGGAGATTTTTATAAGCTTGGTATTATTCTTATCGGTTTTAAGCCATGGTTGCAAGACGTAGGTGGCGAGGGAGCATTAAGTTATTTCAACCATGGTAGTACTGTATCTTTAAAAGTCGTTTTGTAACAAATATGGTAGTTGTACGGCTAACGCTTGCAAAGGATTATAGATAGACTGACACTTGAAAGCTCAAACAATCTTTGTGTAAAATAGAGAATTGTGATGTTGTATCTCCGGCAAGATGGAGATAATATTTTTGAAGGCTCTTGTTTCTCTATCCGTCCGTCTGTCGGTCTATTTGTTTGTTTGCTTGCTCGTGGGAAGCATAAGAACGATTTGTGGACGATTTGTAATAAAATTTTCAGGAAATGTCAGAAATGGAATGAGGAACAAGTGATTAATTATTGCTGGTCGATCACCGTCTCGATCCTATGACCACAGCTGTGACAAATGACTTCCTTTTATTATTACGTAAAACCACGACTATAACGGGAAGCCTTAAGTGGGAAAACCCTATATTTGGTTATGGGTACTATATTTGGTTATGACGTCACTCGTAAAACCGCAATCCATGGAAAGCTTTATGTAAAACCCCACTATGTCTCTTGTTACGATAGCTGATTTGGATATCCCGAAAACAGACAATCACACCTAACTTCTTTGGGCTGGCGGAAGTTTGCTCCCTCCGAGTTCTTTTACATTTTAGTTAGCTTAAATTAGTTTGACACAGTTAATTATGAAAAGAGTACATCTGTTTCTGTGCATCTTTCTGCACAGAAAGCAGTTGTAATCAAATGATGACCGTTTTTTACTTATGTTGGCGTAATGGAAGTTGTTACAAAAAAAACGACAGCCTGAATGTCCTTAATGCGGCATAGTTATGCTGCCTATCACGTTTTAATTAAAACACCATGGTGACATGTGGTTGGTACATTGCCTCATCTTTGCGTTTCACCTTCTGTATAGTACAAATGTCTCTAGTTTTCAAGTGGTTAGTAAAATACTATATACAATAATGAATCACGGAAGCTCAAAATTCGTATAAATTTGAAAACTCTAAATTTTTATGTAGCGACATTTGCACGTGTTTGTTGCCCATCTTATTGTCTAATACGTACTTGTCCAGTTGTAACTCACAATTCTTTTAAAAGCATGCTGATTTGGAGCAAGAGACAACTTGACCCTTGCACCATGCTAATAATTCTTACCAGAAAACTTCTCCTACTCATTCATGTGTTAAGAACTGACATAATTGCCTGTTAAATATGACGAGAAGCAGAGAGGAATGGTTTACATAGCTGTGTTCCTTCTTTTATATTAGAATTTAAACATTCTTGTTGCCATATTTTAAACTGTTTTTATTACACGATGAGCCTAGCCTTCAGCTGACGTAATTGCAAGTGATTTATAGTGAAATTTTTAACATTATACGAAGCCACGCCAGCCATATTATTATAATAAGGGTTCTGCATTTTGCCACAGTATGTGATAATAGAAATGAGATAGAGAATCAAATTAGAGCAGTAAGCTGATTTATCTTACTTGTTGTGTTTACAGACAGACACGATGCCTTTGAAGACAGCAATGAGAGCGAACGCAAAAGTTGGGCGTTGAAAGCATCTCAGAGGTGCTTAATTTACCTTGGAGACCTCGGTGAGTTTAAGATTGCAAATGAAGCAAAAGTGCAAGTTCTTTGTGGACAAAGATGTGTTTTTGAACTTGCAAGTGTACACTCGTTGCTTAAGCTAGTGCCCCATAGATCAATTTCCGATAGTTGCAACCGTCCTGTCTTATTGCTTGCGATCGTTGCCTGGTTAAAGTGTGTCGCTAAGAGACCTCAAATTTCCATGGCCGGGAGATGGTACATAGGTTGCATATTAGTTAATAACCTGAGTAACAGAGGCTGAATCCTGTAGCTTTCAGATGCTTACGGGATTGCTTTCATTCTGCTTTACTGAAAAAAGAGAGATGCATTTTTTGTCAAACGTATTATACAGTATGTCTATCCCACTTTGCTTCGATGTTGTTACGATCATATGGTAAATATGCCCCTTAGTTTAATCCGTCCTTTTTGTTTATGTTTTAGCTCGTTACCATTATGATGTTTTTGGAGGAAATTGCCCTGAACTTGCAGAGCGTTATTACTACATGGCTGTAATTTTAAACCCATCTTATGGTAGGAACTGTTGCAGTTTTATGTTTTTATAATATGTTATGTAAGTTTGAAACCGGAAACAGTAGGCGATGATGGTCCAGAGATCCTTCAGTCTGAAGTGGAGGCAGCCTTGCAACGCATGAAAGATGGAAAAGCAGCTGGTCCAGATGGAGTAACAGCAGTGTCTGAAAGCTTTGAACAATGAGAGCGTCCACACAGTGACTAAATTGCGCAATCGATTATTCGAAAGTGGCACATTCCCAGAAGAGTTGAAGAAGTAAGCCTTTATAACACTACGCGGAAAACCAAAGGTCACAGACTGCTCTGACTTTCGTACAATCAGTCTTATGAGTTATGTAACCAATTAACTGCTGGCAATCCTGCTGAAGAGGATACAGAGCAAAGTGAACATTTATGTAAGCAAGGAGCAGTTTGGTTTCAAACAGAACAACAGAACAAGGGAAGCCATTTTTACTACGAGGAACATCATTGAACCATACATCAGCAAGCAGAAAGCTTCATCACCTATGTGAAAGCATTTGATAGAGTCCAACACACAAAGCTCGTTGAATGCTTCCAGAACAGACTGATATAAAAAACTTTTACTGGGTACAGACAGCCGGTGTAAGAGTAGAGCAGGACATGTCTGAAGGAGTGGACATCAAGAGAGGAGTGAGACAAGGCTGTGTTCTGTCGCCAACACTGTTTAACCTCTACACAGAAACCATCTTTAGACGCATTACCAGCGTGAAGGGGTCACAGTCGGGAGAAGAAACATCAATAACCTTCGATATCAGGAACAGGACAAAGAGGAAGACCAAGAACAACATGGATGGACAATGTAAAGCAGTGGACCAGATTACGTCTGGCAGAGATCAACAACAAATGCCGAGACAGGAAAGAGTGGCACTCCATGGCAGTGAACCTCTCTAACAAGAAGACACCTGAAGAAGAAGTAGTAGTTTGCCATACCATGACGTATGTTATATATGTTTTGCCTACTCGATAAGAGGCCTCACTTGCGTGGATCAGAATTAAATCCTTACGCTATTGCGAAATTTGATAATAAAACTCCATACCATGGTGCCCATTACCTTGTTTGTTAGTACCGGACCGAGGATAAAAAGGTTACAGGGAAAAACAAGACCTCAATGCCATATGTGTCCGCTTAATACATAACTTACAGAGCAAAGTATCGGTTGCTAATTACGCACTGGGGGCATCACATAAAAAAATTAACAGTGAGATGAAGTTGTAATATTCTTCCCGTTGTGAGAGTTGCAGGGCCTTACGACACAATTCAACTACCATTCCTAGAACTGTCGAAACAAATTGGTGAAGATTTTTTTCCGAAAATGTATTTTGTTGCTGTGACTCTTTTGCATCACTACTCTTTAATATTTGCGTTTAAGGTACTAATAGATACAGGCTTTCGCAAAAAGAGTATAGAAGGAGTGCTTGCCACCACATTTTTTAAGCCATGCAGGTATGGCGTGGCATGTGATGGTGTGATTTTGGGGTAGGTCTTCACAGGACCCAAAAATACAACATACACAACCAACGATACTGCCTGGATATCTTGCACTAAATTTTAGAAACAGGTGCTCCGATTTGATGCTGAGTACATGCAAAATACAGAGAAAACTGATAAATACATAACAACGGATTCATTGCATCGTGTCACGATTTTAACACGATTTTAACTTGTACACCTTGAAAGCTTCAGTCATGTATTAGTGCATCAGATTATTTTTGCCTACGGATAAGGCACCCAACCTGGTCTGGCCTTAGTTTCGTATCTTGACAACGAAGCTATACAATCTTTCTGTGGTACAAAACTTAAAAATCACCTTAAAACCTACTTAAAAGTACGTCTATCTACTTAAGCGCACTGTCACAAATTTTCAAAGCGATTTAAAAAATAGCTGTTACTTCTAACAAGTAAACACAATTTTTTTTTGCTATTCAAGATAGCGACAATTCATAGTGTTATCTGTGGTAAGGCGAAAGCGAGACTGGGGTCAGTGAAGGAAGTTTTCGGATTTTAAAGTATGTTCTATCATTAATAAGGGTGTCTTTTTTCTCTGTCTATAAATTTTCGCATTGCCGTTATTATTTCCGTTAATTTTTTGCCTCGTTCTACCAAGGTATGCCCCATAATCAGCTCGGGACTTTACGACAGGCAATGGTTTATGGTTGTGAAACAGTTTATCATTACATGCGATGGTAAGACATAACACCAACGTCGTCAATTTTTCAATTTTTTAAGTTACTTATGACAGGTAACCAATTTTAGAAGTTTTTGTTATCTTGTTACCGTTTCACGCATTTTTCTGCTGCAGTAACATGGAGATGAAGCTGCTTACGTTTTAGGAGCAAAAAACAAAGCCAAAAGTCGCGTTAGAATGTATCGTTATTTATTCATAAGTTAATGACTCTTCTTGGTACCCATAACGATGACCAATGTGCTGGTTTCTGCCGACGATTTTCATTAATTAGGCAATTTTCTCCATTTGTTCTTCTGTCAATAATTTTTCCGTTACCTAAGTCATATGTTTCACTTTTAGACTTCACCTTACTTCTTCTAATGCCATACAAATATTTGTTGTTTTGAGTTAACCCTTTGACTTGTATTTTCGCTTTATTTTCATTTACAATACAGTTTTAGTCCTGTAACATTGCAATTTACCTGTGGAGATTGCCCTATCCTGTGACAGTTATTGTTTTCCGTTTTGGGTCGTAGTATTCTATTTTTTGCTGTATTTTTCACACTTCTCGTCCGATCTTAAAGACTTTTATATGTTCTCATCCCCATGTTCATATGCTTTAGTTTTCATCATTTAGATCAACTTACGTCAACTTCTTTCACTCCTACGGTAGGACTCATTTACCAGAAAATCTTGATTTAAATCTATCTATATATGAAATATTTAAAACCAAAATAAGTCAGATTGATGGATGATAAGTATTAGCAAAATGAACAAGAGGCTACCTCGCTCCATGAAAATGACATCGGCCGTCTGCGGGTGAGAAAAATGTTAAGAATCCTTCGTTCGATTATAGGTCAACGCGCAAAACAGGTGTAGCCTCAAAGGATTGGAAAAAGAGAAACAAACATTTTTTCTTGGCGCAGTTTAGGTGTCCAGGGAAGGCTTTTTGGGTTTGGATGCTAATTCTTAAGTATATATTCTGAAAAAACCAAGAGCAAATTTATGTACATTTTCTAGCAGAGAAAAGTGAGGGGCATGCAGTTTTGGTAATGTCAAACAGATCTTTCCAGGTACTTTTTCATTACTTTTAAAGAGTTACACTCATTAAACACTGCTAAAATCCGAATGTAAAGAAACTTTGTACTTTAATGATTCAAGTCCAAATCTAATGACAATTGAACTGTCTGGAAGATAACTTGAGATTAAATATCTTTGGCCCATCCGTCCATTGACTGACGGTAGCTGTTGAAATGAAACTTGCGTCCCGAATTCGGTTTGGACTAAACGATTTCCTGGCAGATGGTATTGAGAACGAATTTTGATTACTCGCAGCCATTTAAGAGACGTTCATGGTGATTCGTGTGCGAATGGCGAGATCTATCAACTTTTTTGTTTGAGAAGGAAAAGCGAGAATCAAAATCGTCAACCGTCAATAGAACAAAAGTAAAAAGCAAATATATGAAGAATCTATGCTAAAGTTAGGGCAGACCATTACTTTTATCAATGATCTTGATTCAAAAGATTGTCTCTTGTTATGGACATTTTGTTCAAGTAAGAACTTTTTTTCAGAAATAGGAAATTATAAATCTCGAAAGCAGGTTGTCATTGATTGCCTTCATTGCTCCCTCTCCCAGTGCTCACGTGGTACACAATCTTTGTAATCTCGAGCAGTGTGATTTTGTTAAGGTGTAGTGTAAGTAGGGAATGGTCAAACGGATTGTAACTGAAGCAGGGTGTCTCTGAGATATGGGAAATTTCTTCGTTGTGGCTACTTACCTGTCAAAGTCTATCATGTTACTAGGGTCAAACTGTGTTCGCTGGATGTAATGGAATTTATTGTCGCACATTTTCTCATTCATTCCATACAAGGGCCTGAGAAAAGTCACACGAAAGAGGTGTATAATAAAACTAAGACATAACTTAACCTGTATTAAAGCGAAGGGGCAAAAAAGAGGTGTGACGTTGGGCATTATGCGAATCTAACTGCTCCGTGATGCATTTTAAAGATGAAGAGCTCTAAGTCTCTAAGGCTCAAGAGTTCCATCCTACCCATGTTCAATTTATACACACACTGTATCAATTTTTACAGTTTTATTGAAGTGGTACTATGGCTACGGCATCAGAAAGAAGAAAAGAAAAGAAGAGTTCTCATGTTAGCTTCAGCATCCGTCGGCAATCCGCGTTTTAAAGAGAGGTAGTGGTGATTGCTAACGGGAATGCTTATTTTTAGGATCTACGATATTATGTAGTCTTTGATATTCTGAGGTATAAAGATGCACTTTGCCTTTGACAGTTTGTTGTCACCTGTGAGTTTCGATGGTGCAGAGGAGAATCTGAAACGCACCTTGGAGAAGCACAAACAGATGATGCAGCAATGGACAAGAGATCGTAAAATCGACCAGTAAGTGCGATTATTTCACTATTTTACTTAGCTTGTGGCATAACTAGAACCTCGGCACAAAAGTGTACCATTGTCTTAGCAACTCAAAGTCTGTGAAGGATAACGGTTACAAAAGTGTATCGGATTACTCATTCTGTAGAGGGCTGATCCGTAACATATGTGTGTCAGGTCAAAAGTGATCCGGTATGAGTGTAAACAAAGACTATGTGACTGCTAGTGGGCTGGAAAAACCGCGATTACGTTGTAGTGAAGTACCATCATGATAACGTTAAGATTTTGTTCAGCCCCGAGTATAGCGGCCATTGTAAAAAATAGCTGTAAGCGGGGTGGCCTTTTCTTGTTGTTCACAATATCCTAAGATATTGAATTTTTAATAGAGGAAAGATTGTTGTGAAACCTTAAAACGGATTGAAAGTAGTTCTTGGTTGCCATACTTGAGGTTTGCGGCTGCTCTTAATTCTGTATGATATGGTGGGTCAGGAGTTAAGCCTATTAGCTTAAAAACTGACTACATAACAGCAAATATTACGGCAGGCCAAACTAAGCCGTTGTTTTGAAAGCAAGGTGTTGTCTTGAGAAGACTAATTTCTATGTTGTCGTGCTAGACTTATGCCGGATCCACTAAATAATATGCTTTTTCTTTTAACTCTAGATCTTAGAAGTTTTCATTTTATTCAACTTTAATTGTTAAAAGGCACAAGCTTAGAGAAATTTGTGAACATGCTTGTATCAACTGACATTGTTACTGCTTCTGTGAATACTTATTGTTTCCATAATTTGTTGAGCATGTTTGGACGCATTAGAATATACAGATTACCAGAATTTATTGACCCTGTGAATTTCTACGGTATTATAGCTGTCTCTCTATTAAACTGTATCGGGCTAAAGACCAGACTCCGCTGTCAGACTCGTCATCAATTTGGCACAAAGTTTTATCAAAACAATAGAAGTGTATACGGCATTTATAGCAGTATGGATACTGTCCAGTCCTCCTGTTTACGAAGCTTAACGTCTGAACCTAGATTCTGGAATCCAATGGTTCATTAGCTGTATAATGAGGCGATGTGATACGTAACCTCATAGGGAAGAACTTGAGGCTTTGAGAGGAAACTATGAAATCTTTGCGAACCTAGAAACAAAAGAAAATATTGTAAGCAGTATTTAAGGTAAAATCTAGGTTCGTAGAAAATTAAAAGCTGGGTAGAAAATGTATTGCTGGGGTAGTAAGTACGTACCTTCTGCAAAATGCGAAACGTTTCCTGTTTACATTTAAAGCCGTCTGTTAGATGTTGCCCAAGAATAACTTAATTGTGATACACGTTTTGGTAAATTGAAGTATTAATTAACTTTATAGGCTTTCGCCAAAGGATGCGTTTCTGTGCTTCTTTTTGCAAGTTCAAGACTATTTTTGTGGATATTCGAGGTATGTATATTTAAACATGCAAATCGCGTCCAGTGTTGCTATTTTACAATGGTCTTTAACAGGAGTGTTTGGAAACTACGTTTTTGATGACAAAATGCAAAAACGTAATAATTTTTGACAGAAAACTGTAGACTTGTCAAGCTTGAAACATTGCTGTTGCAAGATCGTAAGGTTACTTTTGGCCTTACATTAGATGACCCCCACAAAATATATTTGTTTTCGTTAGCTCAATGCAATCAGCCCACTGTTTAGTTCATGACCACGAAGTTCCGATTACGCGAGTTTTATATTGTAACTCATATGAAAACCACTTGCCTTGCAACTTTGAAAACTTCATGCCAAATAAGGAGAGATGCTTAAGGCGTGCCTTAAACTATATATATATATATGATGGACTCTCTCGTCGAGATCGACGCATGAGGGCCAAGAAATTTACTTTGTTTGACTCTGTTTACAATGTTTGTGCCGCATGTGTGACGCAAAGCCAGCTCTGCTCTTACAAACTAGGCCACATGACTCACAAGATACAAGTCGGGCAGGTACAACTCCCACTCTTGCTCTACGGACATTTTCCTGATTTGACAACCGTGTGTGGATGTATGTGTTAATGCCGGCGTTACATTTTTTTTGCATGATTTTCTATCGGAAGCATCTTTTTCAAAGGTTTTAAGATCCAATCGTATGTGCTTAAGATTGTCTTTAAGTTTATCCTTATACCTCAGGAATGGGCGTCCGACACTCCGACTACCCTTCTTGAGTTGGCTGTACGCGAGTTGTTTAGGAAGTCGAGTATCATCCATGCGCACAAGATGACCTGCCCAACGAAACTGTGACTTGATCAAGAATATATATATATATATATATATGTATATATACATGGGTTAAGCCGAAACACGCAAAAAAAATTAATCAATTTCCCCTTACCCACTGCTGGGTTTCGTCTCGTAATACATGGGTTAAGCCGAAACACACAAAAAAAATAAATCAATTTCCCCTTACCCACTGCTGCGTTTCGTCTCGTAATACCAACGACTTTTGAGTGTCCTTCGCCAAATCGTTGTGCCGTAATGGCACGGAGGTTTGAGTGTGGCTTTTGAGTCTGAGGGTTACCAGTGCAGCTATTGTGATAATGCTCCACTCATGACAAATATATGAAAAGCACTGTCTATTGAGGTATTAGTTGTAGTTTTTGCAACTAACGATTGTATTGTACTTCTTATATAGTTTTGCTTGTGATGCAAATTCGTTCTACTTATAATTCTTAGTTCATTTTCGGTAATTATTGCAGACTATCCACTGAAAGTCGGTCTTATTATCATTAGCGTCTGTCATGGGCAGTGGGCAGTACTAATAATGTTAGTACATTATTTACACTTTTTTCTTAAGTAATTTTAACTAGAAAATCACAAAATAGAAGTTCAGAAATTTAGAATATAAATTAAACGTCCTCTATAATATCCTCTAAATTATACATCCTCTCTTGTCAATCTTTATTGCGTTGATATCATCAAAATTAAGTGGCTTCTCACTTCTATTTTTTGCTTAATTTTGTAAAAGGGCTCGAATTTCTTCTCCTTTGAGACGTTCGCCGGTGTCCGTCCTTGCCACGCTATTACTCAGCCAGTTTTGATATTGAACGCAGGGGAACGATTGAAAGTTGCGTCATATTTGCCTTTCTTTGTGATGCAATGCCTTTTGTAAATATGGTACTGACGGGGCTGTGGTGTGGCTGCCAGAATCAACACTTCATGGAAAATCATGCTGCATAAAATTCTGATCACTTTCATTTCCACGGGCGACTCCAAAGGGGGGTCTGAGGGGCTTCAATTCCGCACTATTTGCAAAGATAAAGGTTTAGCAACGTTTAAAACGTATAGCAACTATAGCACCCAAATCGAGAGATCTCAACCTTTTTTGCAATGGTACAAAGATCAATTGTACTCAATCATA
>JANTCA010033913.1:10392-20889 GCA_024741275.1 Chironex yamaguchii | reverse complement strand
TATTTGTAACTGTACAGCTGTAAAACAGATTAGTGTTATGTAATAGTATATTCCCAAGTGTTAGTTGTTTGAGTTTATGCAGGAATGAATTTTGTATATTGAAACGTCAATGAATTGGTGTACTTTTTGAGTTTTATATCTATATCTATATCTATATCTATATCTATCTATCTATCTATCTATCTATCTATCTATATTTATATATATGAATTATTGATATGCTTCCATTTGCATATTTTCATTTAAACAAATTACAATTCTTAAGATTAAAACAAGCTCTTCTGTACAGTAACCCAATTTATTTCTCCAAAGAAAGAACTCAATTATATCAAATCACTCGTCAGAGAACTCAAGGGATTGCGTTTCAGGTGACCGTATTTGCCTTGACTCTATAATGCTAACTTGTCAATTTAAAGGCTATCGTCACCTTTGGTTGTCAAGATTTAGACTGTTTTCTTTGTTGGATCCTACTTTGCAAGCTCTAAATGACATCTATCGAAAGGGTGATAAGAATCCCAAAATGTCTGTCCATCAAATCTCTTGATTTTTTGATTTTAATACACCAAAAAGTGATGACTCTAATGAAGGAAAAATGTACAACTCAGCCCTATTTAACAGTTGCTACCAGATTCACTGTTTCCATGTGATGGCCATAAAAATTGCACAAAAGATGATTTTATCTGCTTTGTTGTTCATATGAGTACTCCAACACAAATCAGAATGTATTAAAGGGAGCGTTGTGTTGCTCTTATTAAAAGCTAAATACATTTTTAAGTTGCAATGCCAAATATGCTAACTTTTTACATCAGATCATAGAGCAAAGAAGTCATAAGAAGTCAAACAATATATATGAATATACACTAAAGTTTAATCAAAAGACAGAATCTCATACTGACTTTAAGTTTGTCAATCAGGCAGACGGAAAATTTAGGAAAGAAAGGCCTCGTGTGAAGGAAGAATAGATTTCTATTTTGTATTTATTTGTTAAATATTTTACATTTAAAGCCTCTACTTCTTAAAAGGATTAAACATACTCTCAACAATATTCTAATGAAATCTTATTTCAACCAATCAAACAATTAGCTGAGATACCCTACAGTGTATTGAAGTGTAAATTCTAAGTAAGTTAAAATCCCTTTCATGATAAAAGAATTTAATTTCAGTTTTATAAATACGCTTTTCACCGAACTTCAGACAGAGACACAAAGTTAAAAAACTCATCATAGTTCAAAGCGTCTTACAATGCTCTACTTAGCTCAACTACAAACGACAGATAAGAAAGACCCAAGTCCAATTAACGACCTCCTCTTTGGAAATGACGAATTGCTATCAGATAGCAATAAGGTCAATTAGATAACAGCCGACGCATAGAAAAGGACAATTAATTGCAATTTTAATCCACATAGTATTTGTGATAATGAAATAGCGATATTGAAAGTATTAAAAACGGTGCTTTGTATATGGACGTTCGTTCCTCTTTACAATGTTTAATGAGTTTCTACAGTTTTATTTTGTTGAGTTACGAAATTGTCAACGCAGGGATGATCAATAAAAAACTAAATGGGGAGGGTAAAATGTAAGGATGACGTCCATTATTAAACTGACAAAAGAACGCTATCACTCTCATTTGAGCACGGCTAGCCTACAATTGTCGGGGCCAACTGAGCAATATTTATGACTCGGTAGCCAGCTCTCTTACACGCACTAAGTATAAGTAAGAGGTAACTTTATTAATAGCTAAATAATTTCTTTCCTTTTTCATTTCTTTTTGCTTTCGCTTTCGTTTCGGTATTGTTTTTGGCTGCTGCTAGTCATTTACTTAACTACATTCTTCCCAATGACACTCTCCTTTCCTCTACTCTGCTGTTTTCATCGATGGCTGTTCATGTATTTGGCCAATGTTGCACAAATACATTCAGCTCAGTATTTCCCAGCTCCCTAAGAGTTCACTTACCACTAAAGCTCTGGAAGTATCTTTTGCAACAAAAGACCAATTCTCGTTTTATTCAAGATAATCATTTTTTCAAATTGCTGTGCTCCTGGGAAAGCTTACGCGTGTAGGTTTTGAATTTGTAATTGGATCTCTACTCGTTCCAAGAGTATAATGCCAAGAATCATAAGTTTACTGTTGAGTCTTACATATAGCCTAGCTTTTGCATATACATCTGCATTAATAGAAAAAAGTTTGTAATTGACCTGCAAGTGACTAATTGCAAGATATTTATCTTGTGTGGCATTAATGCACGTGGCAGCGGCAATTCAAAGTGATGCCATGAAGTCATAAAGGAGAGCGACCATCAACGGCACTTTTGTTTCATGGTGCAGATCATCAGTTGGTGATCACCAATGCTACCTTTTAGTCGTGGAAGAAAACACTTTTGATACATCCTTATTCAAAAAATTATCATCTCGTCGATTACACCGTTGGAAGGAAATATGACAGAACTGGCACAGAACCAATAGTAGAACAAAGAGTTAGTTTTACCATTGTTTGATTTCCTGTTACTACCCACACCATAGTAAACCCCTGATTCCTCATGATCGCATCATAGCTACCAGGAGATGCAATATCGGTCATCTAAACAAAAATCACAACCTTGCTGCTATAAGACTGGCTGTTATGTAGGGTCCTGATCTCCTATTTAAAATTCTGACACCGCGGGTCTCCTTCGCTTCCGTTTGTCCTGCGGTGTGCAGTGAAGGGTTGTACGGTTGATGTTGCTGGACCCTCATCTTTTCGTATGGCTGATCTATTTAAATTGCCTTTCCATGGTTAGAGATGGCCTCCTCCAGAATACACTCAGAATCCATTTGTGTCGAAGTGTCGAAGACACTAGGATAGAGAACACACTTCTCTTTATAATCTTAATTTGGTCGTCGTGCTGTTCTGGGATGACTTCCAGACGATTGAAGTCTTGTAGAAGGTTTTGTGCGACCAGAATAACGTGCTGTGAGATTCCAGGTCCCCTGTGAAGGTGTCAACGGCTTTCTTGGTGGATGCAGTTAAAAATTCCACATAGTTGATGTTAAGCCGTCTCTGCTATTCTGTACCCTCTTCGATGATGTTTTGCAGAGTAAAGATCCGATCTGTACATCCTCTTCCTTTATGACTCCTGCCCATTCTTGATTGATTCTCTGATCCATTGCCTCAAAGATCCGCATGATGATGACCTTAGCTAAGATCTTACCGGGGATAGACAGGACATTGTCTCCTCTACCTTTGTTGCAATTGTTAGGGGTTTTTTTATCTTTCCAATGACACCCTTTGTTCATTCAGGTAGTTCTTTCTCCTACCATACATTATTTAGCAGGGACTGCAAAAAGGTTGCTACAGGAACTCAAGAAACATGATTTGTACAGGATCACCAAGGGTTACCTTAGGATGCAACATTTGATGAAATTCTTTCTTCTTCGGTTCCGCGATGCTGACATCTAGGTTGGCATCGGGTTCCTGTATGTCTGCCTATGTTAGTGGTGGTGAGTCATCTCAGTGTTCACACAGTCAAAACAATTTCATAGCAGATTTGAAGACAGCAGGTCATTCTTTTTTAAAAAGACTAAAAGAGCTAGGCAGAGGCCTGACTGGGAATAAATCACGTCCCAAGTAAGCAAGCATCTTTCTTTATATCTATTAGCTTCCTCAAGGCCGAAAACCTTTTTTTGTCTCTCAAAAGCACATTCCATGGTCATACCTATTGATTATAATAGAAAGCTGAAAATCTGCTTTGCCATGTAGCTGCTTCCACCTGAATTGCTTTATGAACATAACCACACGTAGACTGCATTACCTATGATACAGGGCATGCAGGTTGACCTAAGATAGCAGTCTTTTCATTTCTTGATATTCTTTCAGTTCTAAAATTTGTATTTAGGTTTAAAAATTCTTTCATCTTGAAATGATTCTAGCCAGTGTATAACCACATAACTAAATACAGATATGTAATAATACAGTCCTTGCATGTTAAAGAAAGACTTTATACATTCAGTATTTAGCTCTTTTGTTTCTATCAGGACACTACTAAAGGCATCAACCTACTGAAAAGATAATTACTGTTCCTCAAACTCTGCCTTAATGAGTTGCACTTTTTTGTTTTCTTGTTCACCTTGTTTGATATAGCTCTTGCTACAGTGTAAGCTCTAAGGGAGATGCTGTTTTTTAAACATCCAAAGAATGCCTACTTTTGCTTTAACTTCAAGGAGTTTCTCTCTAATATTTTACATCTTTCCTAATATGTAGATTACGTTCTTAGCAAAATTTTATAAGTGTTGGTCACCCTGCCTTTTCTATTATTCATTAGTGACAGCGTCACTGACGACATTTTTCTTCTATACTTGCGCTTATCAAGCTGAAACAAAAACCTTCTTTGGCCTACTTGTTCTTTTGCTCTTTGTTCATTACAAAGACAAAATGTCATAATTGTTGCCTGTTAATATCAGAAAATGGTCAAATCAAAGTTACCCGACTATTAACTTATTATTTATCTGAATAGCAGATAGTCATAACGTGAGTAGGTAACGATCCTGTCATGATTTCTTAAAAGTGTTGGTATAAAAAAATTAAACGTTTTTCGGTTTTCGTTTTTCGTTTTTAGCTGTCTTTTCATTGTCGATGTGTTGAAATTGCTGTGTGGAGTAATCTACCTTATAGAATCCGACATAAATAACAGTTATTAGTGTTGACACTAAAACGATTGATACTGTCTCAACTCATTCCGTTTAAAGTAATGTAGTGTAATTTAAAATTACTTTAATTCGATGCCAGTTATGATAAACTTTCAGTGTAAGTGGAAGACAAATACTGAATAATTTATGACCGTAAAGTAGTCTAAACCAATTCAGGTAAGTCATAATCATTTTGTATTTGCTCCAACAGCTCCAATTACAATTCAATGACATGCAGTTGCCAAGGCTGAGAATAGTTCTACTTCACATATCACAATCATGACTGTAGTCTTCTTTCTTCAACTTCCACGATCCCAAATTTGGATGCACCTTACTTCCTGTCTTAGCTCGAGTCACCAGTTTGACTTTGCAAACTACCATTCTATGCTGCTTGAACACACTGTCGCCATTTAATACCTTGCAGTCAGACAGTTCTCTCAACTTGCTCTTTCTACATAATATGTAGTCAACGTGACACTCTCTGCCCCCACTTTGGTATATTGCTCGGTGTTCCCCTTTCTTCCTGATATAGGTGTTAAGAAACGACATGCCCATTCTTGTGGCAAATGGTACTACTATTTCTCCTCCATCATTTTATGCACCCAATCCATACTTTCCCACCACCTTCTCATCTCCTGCCTTTCCTTAAACAACATGCCCATCCAAATCTTTATCAATAATAACCCTCTCATCTTCTGCCTTTCCTTAAACAACATGCCCATCCAAATCTTTATCAATAATAACCCTCTCATCTTCTGCCTTTCCTTAAACAACATGCCCATCCAAATCTTTATCAATAATAACCCTCTCATCTCCTGGTATATCATTTACCGTAAGTTTTTATTTTTCCTCTTTTTTACACCGAATTCGTGAAGCATAAGCACTCACTACATTTGCTACTTCTTTTCCCATTTTCAACTTTATTTGCAGGACCTTGCCTGATGCACGCTTTACTTCAATGACACTTTCAAGTCAGCTCTGGTTTCAGAATAATTCCAGCATCATTCCTTTTCTTATCTACCTCATAATAGTGTAACTTGTAACCATTTTGTAGTTCTCTAGCTTTACTTCTTTGTAATGTTATCTCTTGAATTCACACAACATCCACCTGCCTCTTGTTCGTCATGTCTCAATGTCCTTTCTTGTTATGGTTCTAACATTTAATGTCCCTACTCTTCCATCCATCGCTCCTGCCATCCTCATTACCAGCTGTCTCTGGGTTTGTTTTCCTGCCCTCTGTCAGCTCTTCCTCTTGCTCCAACATTAGTATAATACCTATCAGCACCCTGTTGGGCCATATCCATAATGGCGGCCATTAACCCGGTCCGGTCTTTAACCCGGACCCCGATCGATCTGGTATGGAGTTCTTCGACTTGCCTTTGATCCGGATTTTGAGTTAGCACAATGTTTACTTCGTAAGCCCTCACTGACGTAGTCTCTTTTGGCTGAAAATGACCACAAGGAGAGGAAATCTGAGTATTTTCTCGTGACACCATCACTAGGGAGGTTGCCAACCAAGGTTAAAGAGCTCCCCTACCGTTAAGACTACCCCTGCTGGGCACCAACTCAAAAGAAATGTGTCAGGGGGATATTTAACCCATATCTTAGACCTTAGCAAGTGCTACCACTCTGGGCCACTGCGAACCTGGGAGTAGTGGCAATTAAGGGGTACCTCCATTCTCCCCAAAGCTCTAAAACGCCCGAACTGGAGCCTTACTCCAGGATGAAGTTTGACGTCAATACCCAGGAATACATAGATAGAATGCATAAAAGCATGTATTATCTGTAAAATGGGTTTACAGTCCATATGTAATACATTAGTAGAGATGATCTTTCTGGCATTGTCACTTTTTCGCAAAATCCAACAAAAAAATTAACATTAAAGCACATGAAGGTATGCCTAATGTCCATAAATGTGCAATGAAAGTTTTTGTGATGTTGAAAGGATTTTTGAGGACTATAACAAAGATTGTTGACATCTTTTCAACTTTTAAAAGATTGCTCAAATAAAAGTAAACTTTTTGAATTACTTTCACTACCAGAGTAGTAACATAGTTATTCTCGAAATATGGATTTTCGTTTTACTCACCTCTACACACTGTGAATGTCTTCCTATATGCACAAAAATTGCGTAGGAGATCATCTAAATATATAGGTATCATATCTTCAAACGTCCTTGAGCAACATTTTGATCTACTCACTCACTCAATATTAAATCGCATTCCTGTTTATTTGTAAGCAAAGGCAGCACGATAACTGTATATAAAACATATTGCATTGCTGGATTGCATTGAAAAAATTTGATTTAGAACAACATACAATATTATATATTCGTGCTATAATTCAATCTTCTAATAATACGAAACCCGGAGTTCGATAGAACAACATCTTAGAATAAATGTAATTTTATTGATTTTCTAACTATTACTGTGATTATTACTTTGGTACCCTGTGGTAGAAGAAATATGTCCCAGTTTTCTTAAGAGTTCGCACAGCATTATTCAAGTTGTAACCTATTAAGATAACACTTAAATTTATTGAAGTTTGTATCTTGAATGTTTTTGTCCGGTTATCCCCTTTGATTTTTATTATGAATTGCATGCGTTTGAAATTTGTATAAAGAAGTGTTATGTTTTGGTGTGTATATAGCTTTTATGAAATATAGATAGTTTCATTCCAGTATACGTTTGACAGTTCAGTTTTTAAAGCAAACAATGTTTTATTACCAACAAAGATTCACTGTAAGTATATCAGGATTATAGATTGAAAGCAGTGCCAGGGCTTAGGAAAGAACAAAAGACAGCAAAATAAAATTTCAATCTTGTGGTTGCACTTTACTTACGACCGACTTTGTATTTTGTACGCATATTATTGACTATTATGACTCAAAAGCCACAAGAATGTTGTCATTCTCTTTGAGGAAGCTTGTTTTGATTTTATGGTTAAGGAATTTTGTCACCTCAGGACTTGCAAAAAAACTTGTGATTGTTGGTTAACAAAGACGAGATTAGCTATGCAAGTAATATGATTGGCATTATCGTTTTTAAACTTATCCTCTGTGTTTTCTTTACTTCTGCAGAAATGATTTTATATAAAATGCTTAGGAATTCCCTTCTATTGATATTAATCATGTTTACTTCTAGCAAAAGAGGAATTGATGATGGTTTACTCTCAATGTCTGCATATATTATTGTTGTTGACCATATACTTTCAAACAAGCATATAGCATTACCATAGCAAAATGATAGAAACAACGGAAAAAATGATCCCATTTTCTATACCTCAATACGCCCTTAAATAAGATCTAACCAACCTATCTGAAAATAGTTGATAAATACCAAACAAATATCTGTATTATTTTGTTAAATGAACAGACCAATTTTCTTCTTAATTATTTATAACTAACGTCACATCAAGCACCTGTCAGCCAAGTACTTTTAAGTAAAAATCTAAAATTCAAAAGACGGGGGTTATTGACAATTACTACAATGATATGCTCAAGAACAGCCAACGTTAACAGCTAGGAATAAAAAGAGCTTTTTACGTAACTTTCATTTATTTACATTAAACCTTATAGCTCTGAATGCCTATAATCCTTCCACAAACTGAAAACAATTATCTCTTTTTTTTCTGTCAATGATAGACAGAAGTAGATATTGTGGTTTCGATTGAAAATTCTGTTTATCCAATTACTTCTAACAAATAGCTATGATGTAAAAGTCTTTAGAAACAAAGTCTAGCTTTAAACCTTCTGTGGACTTCGTGCCTCTGAGTAAAATTACATTTTTTAGATTGAAAACCTTCGTAGACCAAGCAATCCATGGCAATGTTTTGAGAAGTTTGCAAGAGTTGAACAGGAAAAAAGTTTCCAAATACTTCTAAACTTTAACTTTTTCGAAATGTTTGACCTTTGACAACTTAAGAGTTTTGCTCTTAGTGTGTGTTTCATGTCTGGATTTTTTTTTCCTCTTAAATGTTTTGTTATTAGGGCTTCTATTTTAAGGATTACAATACTTTCATTAATCAGTTGAGAATTTGCGGCAGCAGTTAGTTTTGAGAGACTATGACAATTGTTTATCTTTTGGTAACGCTGAATGACTGTTTCGTTTTTCTAGGACATCAATTTGAACTATAACTGAACCAAAAAGGTCATGTTTAACCCATAAAAAATGTATACAAAACTTTTCACTTATTTGGGTAGATGATTTAAACAAGAATATCGTTAAACCACTACTTCAACATCTACTACATTTAATTCGCTCCATTGACGGACCTAACGAATTTTGAATTCTAAAAAAGCCTTTCATTTCAATGATAAAAATATTTAAAACAAACTAAAATAGTATGCCATTTCAACAATTCCTGTTAGAGTAAAATCTGTCCAATCTACTTTACCTATGGCAATAAATAGCATTGCCATGACCGCCTTATCCACTAAGATAATGTTTTGTCCTAAGATAACTCCAGTAATCTTTCAGACTAATAGTTTCAGACTAAAATCAGAGCTAGGTATTTCACACCAGAGTGGCTTACGTATATCTGTTTTCTTAAATTGGCTTTCAAATTAGCCCCTAAAACTACAAAGGAATTGGACGGGCATGAAAATGAGACTGAGTATTCAAAATGAAGTAAAAAAAGAATGGGTGTTAACAAGGGGAACATAAATGAGAGAAAGTTATAAAAATGAAATACAAAAAGGATGTCTGTTAACAAGTGGGACATAAATGAGAGAAAGTTATAAAACTGAAATACAAAAAGGATGTCTGTTAACAAGTGGGACATAAATTAAAGAAAGTATTGAAAATGAAGTACAGAAAGGATGAGTGTTAACAGGAGGGACATGAATAAGAGAAAATAACGAAAATGAAGTACAAAAAGGATAAGTGTTAACAAGAGGGACATAAATGAGAGAAAGTTATAAAAATGAAACACAAAAAGGATGTCTCTTAACAAGTGGGACATAAATTAAAGAAAGTATTAAAAATGAAGTACAGAAAGGATGAGTGTTAACAAGAGGGACATGAATAAGAGAAAATAACAAAAATGAAGTACAAAAAGGATAGGTGTTAACAAGAGGGACATAAAAGAGAGAAAGTTATAAAAATTGAACACAAAAAGGATGTCTGTTAACAAGTGGGACATAAACGAAAGAAAATATTGAAAATGAAGTAAAGAAAGGATGAATATTAACAAGAGGGACATAAAAATGAGAATATAATGAAAATGGAATACAGAAAAGATAGGTGTTAACAAGACGGACATAAATGAGTCAAAAGTATTGAAAATGAAGTACAAAAAGGATGAGTGTTAACAAGACGGACATAACTGAGAGAAAGTAATGAAAAAGATGGCCGTTAACAAGAGGGACATAAACGAGAGAAAATAATGAAAATGAAATACAGAAAAGATAGGTGTTAACAAAATGGACATAACTGAGAGAAATTAATGAAAAGGATGGCTGTTAACAAGAGAGACATAAACGAGAGAAATTATTGAAAATAAAGTACGGAAAGAACGGTGTTAACAAGAAGGACATCATTGAGATAAAGTACTGAAAATGAAGTAAAAGAAGGACTGTTCTTCAAAACAATTATATAAATCAGATAAAGTATTAAAAATAAAGTATAGAAAGGACGGGTGAGGACAAGAGGGACATAAATGAGAGAAAATAATGAAAATGAAATACAAAAAGGATGGGTGTTAACAAGACGGACATAACTGAGACAAAGTAATAAAAATGAAATAGAAAAAGGATGTCTGTTAACAAGTGGTACATAAACGAGAGGACGTATTGAAAATGCTTTACAGAAAGGACGGGTGTTAACAAGAGGGAGC
>JANTCA010033902.1:0-20891 GCA_024741275.1 Chironex yamaguchii | reverse complement strand
GATGGTCTACTCCTGTTATTGGGTGTCTGTCTGTTAATGTATACGCTGTACAAGCGGCGTGAGTTTTGTGCCTACAATACATCCATTTATCACGGTTTGCATTAATTCCATATAGAAGTCGACAAGGCGGTCTTGTGTTAAGAAGAGACGGTAAGGTATGATTATGGCCACCGGGGCGTCGAACTCGGGTCTCACGACTGCAAATCTGACGTCTTTCATACTGAGCATCCGTGATACTTTCTTAGTTATATCATTTTTTTCTCCACATCCTATCACGTTAAGAACGAGGACAACTGACTGCAGTGAGCCAAAATCGCAATTTACAAAGATTGTGTTTTTTGGCATCCACTCATGCATCATGTAAGCATTGTTGTCCTTTTAATCACTTACTCCCTTTTGGTATTTTTGTAAATTTAAATTGGTATTTTTTTCATATTTTGTTCATTTTAATAGAGTAAGCAGTGTCATTAGGTATGGTAGTATTGTCTTATGTCCATCATATTTTGTTTCAAGGTTTGAAAAGCTCAACATCCCAAGTCTCAAAGCTGTCATTGACGACAAGTATGATTCACTGTTTGTCCATTTTGGTAAAGAGATCGAAATTGTGGGCAAGGTAGGACTATTTGAAGTGCTTTTAATATACGTTGTAAGGTATTTGTCTTACTCCTTAGTAATTGTTCTTGTAATTCTGTGAAATGATTCACGGAAACATATGGATTCTTTGTGTTACAATTTAATCACTAGACTTGACTTTTTGGGGTATCTAGGATTTATTTTGAATTGTGGACTACTTTTAACTTTTAAGACATGATAAACTTGTATACCTTTTTATCGGAAAGGATCGCCTCCATTCTTCTTGACTGATTTTTGTGTTGCGTGAAAACCAATGCACAGCAAGCACTAGTTTCATAAAGGAAACTGAAGACTTCTGATCCACAGTAAAATTGTGACGTGAGACTAGAATATGTAACTAATAGAATATAACACTTGTAACTTTAACCCCACCCCCTCCTCCCATTTGAAAAGGGCTTTGGGGTCTGTCAAAATCCGTACAACGCCCTGGTCATGCAAACGAAGACCTACGAAAACAAGCGTAGGGCCCTCTTTCAGGGGGACCATCCAATGAAAGTCGAAGATGGATCTCTTGTTCTCCGTATCCACGTTTGACTGCTATTTCCGCTCTCTTATTCTGTTACTATTTGTATCATGATAACATGGCCGCACTCATAATGTTTATTAATCGACAATTTGGACGTAAAAGTAATAGAAAGCTGATATTTTAGAGATATATTCTTTGGTAAGTACATGAAAATAATCCTCAAAGAATTATTGAATTAGCACATTCACTTTTCTCGTAACCATTGTAGTTTTATGAAAAAGTGAAAGAAGACCCCCCGATAGCAAGAGATTTGCCCCCTATTGCTGGAAAAATTGCCTGGGTAAAGCAGTTAACAAAGAGAATACGAGATCCCATGAATCATTTCGAGAAGCGCAAATCGACACTTCGAAAGCCGGAGGCGAGAAAAGTTATCAAGAATTTCAATAAAGTTGCTTACGTTTTACTAGAATTCGAACTTTTGTTCTATGAATCATGGAAGCATCAGGTCAAATCAATTATATCGGGTAAGGGTTGACACTTGGCATGTTGTACAATACTTGCATTGCACGTGCGGTATTTTATACATAATTCTATTCCAGCGAATCAAAAGCGAAGCAAGGTTCCCTTATCATTCAGAATAGGCAATACAATAATGGTTGCTTTAGGTGTCTCCCCATATAACGTAAATTTAAACATGAAAGAGCTTTCTTTTATGATTTAAACATTTCATAATGCAACAATTAAGCAATCCTCTTAATTTTGATTAAAATGAAATTATTACTTATGTACTGCTCGTCAGTGGGTTGTTTTCGAACTTAGTCTCCTCAAAAAGGCTTACATCCCCTGAAGGCTGAAGTAAATTTCTTGATGACCAGATAACTGCAATTCATTACCAGCAGCCTGGAGTTTAAAGCTAAAATTTAGTATGTGGCATTCATTTATGGTATATATCACGGTTGATGGTCCAGTTCAAGGTAAAGTAGAAACGTCCTACTATTTCGAACGTTTTACCGTTGGTTTTCGCTGCATAATTCGATTATCTGATTCTAGATGACTTTAAATATTGAACAGATTCGATCTATGTGAAATGTGTTGCGCATCGTGATAACCAATGTGACCAGCATGTTCACGGAATCTGATTTCAACGTTCTTTCTGGTTTTGGCGAATTACACTCAGGCGAGGGCGTTAATGCCACTTAAATTATGCTCCCACCTAAATACATCCTGAAACCACAGATGCTATTGTTTTCACATGAAATTTCTGTTTTTTTGTCAGTGGGAAAGTTTAAATCGGTAAAATTTTCACGTACGCAAAAACGTTTAAAAACAGGACTGCGATCTGTACGGATACGTGTTGACGCAAGAGTGACTGGTTAGTTAAAGAACGATCACCATTTTTTCTCAATATTGTTTACTGTGCAAAAACTAATCAGTTGCTGATGCAACGAAATGTGGAAGCAGTTGGCCCTGCCTTCTAGGATTTCAGATAATGTTATGTCATGTTTATTCCGGGAGAGATTTTATTTTGTTACAAACTCTAACTTTTCATGCCTATTTTTAGGTCTCCATGCTTCTTTACTGGTACGACATCCTGAGACAAAACTTATCTACGTTAACTTTGATCCCAACATTACTGAGCTGATAAGGGAGACAGCATGTATGCTAAAAATGGAAATTGATGTCCCTTTTCTCTGTAAAGCACTTCATCAGAAACAACATCGATTCAAATCGATACAGGATCAGCTGAAGGTGACGTAATTTTTATTCTGTAACTTTGTTTCTTAGCTGGTGGCGAACAAAATCATCTAAGGGAGCCTTTCGGAAGATTCCTTATGAGTAGCCAAAGTGGAAATGTGTTATTTAAATCCTCAAAATTCTACATACTCAGCTGCCTACCTAATATTGACAGGCAGTAGTTGACGAAGCGTCTTGCAGTAATTGAGGAAGCTCTTAATGATTAATGGAGCTAATCGGTGGGGCCTGATAGCACTCGGTGAAGCTCCTTTTAATACTCGAATGATCTCGTTGCAATACCAAGTAAAGATCATTGTAGTGAAAATTGCCTTGAAAATTTGCGACATTGCGCTGAAAACATACTTAAAAGCTTTTTCGAGTGACACTCTTCAAAGTATGTATCGTCAGAAAGGTATGTATGTGTACATGGCAACCTGTTTATACAAAACATGGATCGAAACTAGCAAATCATAAACAAGAAAGGAAAAAGAAACAAAGAAGAAACAAAGCATTATTGGAAGATTTCAAGTGAAAAAATGAACCTTGTCTGCCTACAGAGTACTGGTTTTCTTGTTTTAATGAAGGTAAACTTAAATACACTTAAATGAAAGGACGATCTAGCAGTGCCAATTAACGGAAAAATTCTTGTCCTCATACATTTTGGCCAAATTTTCTAATGAATGTTGGCCTACGGCAGAATCGCATGTTTTGACAGCCATTCTCGCTTTGCAAGCACTAGATGGCTGTTCTCTAGGAGGAATTGATGCTTGGCGAACACTGGCTGGAATCTATTATTTTGTTATAGTGCTTAGTGGGAGTCTTGCAGTACTCGATGGAATCACTGACAATATGTAATGAAGTACGTACGCACTCCTTTTTAAGATGTTACAGACAACTCGGTAGGCCACCGTGGGCTCCTGATTGTAAGCGATGGAGATCATCTTTAGTAGACGATGGACTTGTCTTAGTAACGCATCTGCAGTTGGTTGCAGAAAAAAGCCGAACTGGAGTAAACTCTGCAGGAATGTGATTTGGAATTATCAGTTTGTACAACAATTGAACAATAATTAACTTTGCATTTGTAAAATTTCTAATATTTGTAAATTAGTCGAAGGTTAATAGTAATATAAACTAACATACAGTTGTTACCTAAAATTGTTAATAGTGACGTTTTGTCAGCTTGTCTCACGCATTCTTGTTCCCTTCGCAGGTTATGGCTTTAGAGTACGAGAAAGTAAAGAGCAGTGTCCCACCGATATTTGCAGCCATGCTAAAACCACATTTAAACAAGGTACTTGTACTAATAGATGCATTTATTAGATTTGAAAAAGTAAACAAATGTTTTGTACAGACGAGTAAGCATTGATGTTGCAAGCCAGTCCACACACCCTAGGATGCAACTGGAAGTCCTCAACAGGAAGCATACCTTCAAATCTCTGTCATTATATTCCCTCCACCATTATAGTATGGTGGACGCAGTTGCAATTGGCATCCATTTATTGATACTGGTTGATCATTGTTTGCCCAGACCTTTATGCAATACTGAATCTTCTGCAATTGACGTCAGTTTTTGTGTACTGGGATCAAATCCACGCCATTCGTACTTATAACATATCAAGGAGGTTGGCTTCAAATTACTGGCATTGATGACAATGAAACTGACATTCGTTTGGATTTCGCATTGAAAAAAATTTCTCCTCTTGATGTCCGCTTACATACTTATGACTCCGCGATGTTATTTATGCCATAAGATAAAACAAATAAGGATTATGTTTTTAAAGTTTATTATCTGCCTCCACAATTTCATGCACTCTTTTGATTCGATTCCATTTTCATTATTATCCTTTCCTAACAAATAAATCCGCTAAAGCCGAAAGTATTAAAAGGCAGTGTGCATGTACAAAATTTTTCTCTCACTTTGTTGCACTTAATCATTTTGCATTTGACAAGAAAACATTTTTCCATGATAAGGTCGAAGCTGCCATATCGCCTGGATTATCTATTTTCAATTGGAATTCCCTGAATATTAGCAAGTATGTGGCTCTTGTTTATGACTCACTCCGCGAAATGGAGCTTATCAATAAAGAGGTAAGAAAATCAATAACTTTGATATTTCCCTGCGTTATAATTCCATTTGCAAATAGTTTCTGAAGCTTTTGATATGAATCTTAAGACCTAACCAATGAAGTGCTTGCTGCTTTTTACACAATAGCCAATGTGCAGGGATCGAAATAAGCACATTTTGTTCCATGAATGATTTTTATTACATTTTTAGACTGCGAAAACTCTACCCAAATACCGTAAGTAGTGGACTCCTCAAAGTTTTGCATTCCCGTCAACGGCCCATTTCAATTTCCACTGATTTTCGCCGATCACAGGCCGTTGTTTCGATCCCTGAATGAGAATATTAAAAACAGAAAAACTTAATATGGTGCTATGGTGTGGCATGCGCCTTTTATGTTGAATAATTTTCGATGTCAAAGTTAGTTGTCATTAAAAATGAAACAACTGAAATAGGTTACAGTTTTTGCTCGTTCAGATTTTTTTTCGTTGTAGAATAATTGCCATGATATAATACTTTTCAAATGTGAACGGAAGATGGCATCTACAACAGTTAGTCTCACTCGCAAATAATTCAATATATGCGTATTTGCGCAAGATATCCGTTCTTCATGACAGATGGCTGTGAACTTTCCCATTGGCTTCAAAAAGAACCCTGTGCCCAGGTAAGCGTTGACGAGAAAACTCTCTAATAAGAGGCTTATGCTTTTGTTTTGAGTGGTCTGGTGTTCATTTTTTGTAGGTGATGGACATCAAAGACGCTAGAATAGGAGCCGTGTTGCGAGAGATTAGCTACACTCCGTTATGTGCAGTGCCCGGTGATGAACCCTGGACAGTCGAACAGTTTACTGCAGAAACGATGGTACGTACAGTGTATTAATTGATTATATATATTTGTTGTATGGTTTAAGTTGATAACTGTTTTCTTCCAAAATTTAGGTGTTAATCGATAAGAATTACAGCCTGTAAGTTTTGTTTATGGTTTTAAGGAAGTTCTAGAGTCATTTTATTTCATAACAGCGATAGGAGTAAGATGAACAGAACTGCTTATGTAATGGTGTGATATCGATAACAGTCTAAGATCATGTTTGGGATCTTCAAGAAATACTGCTATTTATATTGAGGAATATCCTTGGATGGAATGGGATTCATGAAGTTTCTATTTGTTTGAAGCTTCACTGAACCTTTCTATGGTTTAATGTGTAACAGAAAATGTTCCCTTTTAAACCATAATTGGATATGTGTAGGTGTTGCTTGTCAGACACAGTATAGAAGTTGTTTTTGTTTAGTGTGCATAAAAGATGCCAGGGAATATCATAGACCGATGGTCAGACTGATGGTCCACTCAACTGGCTCGCATTATTACTTAAGCTTTTGTATTTACCCAGGCTGTGTTGCGGAAGAAGTTAAATGTGTAGAAATTAAGGTGGGATTAAACCCGTCTGTATGCGTCTTTTAAAATTTAGAGGATAAGTTCGCAAGCGGCAATCGCTCTTCAAGCAATGTGCAATAGGATTGAAGATGCAGTGCATGATCTTATGGCCACTTTTCGGAAGGGGTATGCTCTTGCCAGAGATGCATCGAAGCCGAAAGTAGAAAAATTAGATGATGAAACAGAGACTCCAGAGATGCAATCGTGGAAAGAACGGATGATGCAGCAGGATTCAGAGATAGAAGAGGAATCACAGGAGCTTGTAAACTATTTCAATCATAAAGTTGTTGATTCTTTGTTAAAATGCACAAGAAATTCATTGGATTTGATTAAGAAAAGACTTTTTCCAGGGTAAGCTAACCACTGACGTTAATTCTGCTTATTTTTTTCGCAATAATAGTATCAGTTATGGTATTTATTATTAGGAGAAAATCAAGTCTTTCTGTTAGGGTCACTGCGCATTAGGCCAAGCGCTCGGAAGTGATTCCAACTGAATCTTTTATGAAGAATACTAACCTCTTGAAAGAGAAGCATTAAAGTACAGCTGAGTTAAATGTGAGGATTAATCACCTGCAGGACAGAGGGAAGGATCGGTTGCTTTCTTTGCATAGTGTTCATTCGTCTCCATGTTAAGTGAACCCGAGGGGTTGAGTTATAGGCCTGTATCCTGTTTTGCAAATTAAGTTGGTCGGAAACCAACACGACAAGTAATAGACTGATCACAATTTGAATCTTGTTCAACATATTTTAAACTGATCGAGTTTAGTTTGCCTTTGCAAACGGATACCAAAGCGGGCAAGAAAACGTATACTCCTGCAATTCAAACTTGATGTAAAAGCAAGGTATCAGTGTTGCAAAACTGGCTCTTGTAGAGACGTCTCATTAACAGTGTCTTTCAGTGTCTCATTAACATTTCCAGTTCTCTTATGAAGTCGCTTATGGATTTGAATGCGCCTTGTCCTAAGCCCTTGCAAATCCAGAATGGTGGTCTGCTGGTTTAAATTAATCCCACTGTTATACGTTAGACTGACAAGGGTAATGATTCCATCCGTATTTTCAACGATGCATTGACTGAAATGCTATTAAAGACCTTATTAAGACTGGCAGTCTTAAAGTCGATTGTCTTAGTCTGAGATTAACATACAGACCTCTACAAAGTGCACACCTTGGAAAACATTATTTGCCTGTCTTCATGTTAGGACGAGTGTTTTTTAATATTGCGATGTTATTGTGCTATATGTCCTAACAAGATCGATGTATTATCTATCCTTTTCAAAGCTCTTCTTCCAGAAGATACGGGAAACTGACGGAAGAGTCACTTCCTTCATTAAATCATGAAAGTGTCCCACCTTTCTTTAAAGCGGACATAGTACTTGCCATTCCAAATGTGGTAAGTACCTTTAAAAATCTTTAATTTTTGGCAGTTATAAACATTATAAGGATTTGGTAACTGTTCTTGTGATAAATTGTAAACTTAGGTGGTTCATTATACATTATGGAAAAGTTTATGACTGTCAGTTTAATCTGCTTTATGAAAGATTGCAAAGGAAATATATATTTGTAGATGATATAATATAATATAAGGTGTAAGTTGACTAAAGCTTGTAGAGGTAATTTTGCGATTTGTGCTTCGTTTCACACTGCAATACGGAGCAGCTACATCAAACAAATACCTCGCATATTATGTACCCAACCTGTAACGTGAGTTGTCTAAAGTGCTTATAATGACCCTTACTAGTGACGCTTGCCTTCCACGGTGTGTTCGTGTCAATTATTCACGTAGCCGTCCGAAGCCTTTCCTATTAGTAGTATGCAACATGAAGATATCATGAAAGTTGCTGTTGTACTCACAGAATATAGTCAACAGTTTCAAACGTTTTGATACGTACAGTGGATTTGACACACGCTCATACGCTTAATCCCCTCTCCCCTTGTAGCAGGGTTAGTTAGTGAGCGTGATCAAGGATCAATGATGTCCATACATTCAAGTAATATTGATCATGGCTACTGTAACTGTTTTTCAACAAACAACACTCTATCTTATGTGTGTGTTTGAGAGGGGGCAGCATGCAGAGCATCTGAAGACATTTTTGTGAGCATTGTAATTGTAAGTGTTTTAATGACTTTTGGCAATGGTTGTAGCACGTAGGTAATATTGACTTTTATTGTTATGATATAGCTATGATAATGTCATGTTTTATTTGCACATAGACAATTCAACCATCTCTTGATGATCTGCAACAAGGTTTAAACAAAGGTATCCAATACGTGCTTGAAGTGTCAAGAAAAATTTCACAGTGGGGTCATAGGGAGGATGCTGCTAAAATTTCAGGTCAAGGTAATAGTCATGTCTTTATTAATATGGATTGCGTAGTAAGCTGAGAACATGTTATTCGTCCAGACTTTGAATGTTCGAAGAGGGACATTCAAGGAACTCTTAACACTGCCCTTCAGTTGGCTACTTAGTAAAAAATGGGAGGGACAGCACGGTATCGTTTTAATGTTTGAGATGTGCTTTTTAGTTTTAACATTGCTTTCGAAGTAAGAGATTGACAGAAAGCTTTTCTGACGTTCATATGTTTACAGATGAAGGTGGTAGTACATATTAGTAATCCACACTAATGTGAGCTGACTGGTTTGGCTTGCCTTGAGAATGAAATAGATGTATGGTGTCATGTGGACGTGTGCCTCACTTATGGCATCAGGCAATGTGAACGGTTCATTAGTTGACCCCTTCTCCTAACTATAGACTTTTTTGCATTGTTTTTCTGAAATTGATTTGAGTTACAATGTTCTTTCACACATTACAGAGTAAACATGTTCTATAACACTGTGCTACAAAACGATCAGTTTTTGGAATGATATTAATTGCGTCATTTCTTTAAATAGCTACATCCATTGACTTAGAGACAACCTTGATTTATTCCATTTAGAGTTTATTCCATCCCACACCCTGAATAAAACTCTTAACTCCATTTTTCACAATCTTTTATTTTCCTTGGGGTTGTAGATAATGTCAACGTACCGCAGCGAAAGAACTATTACAAGTACATTGCAGAGCACAAAGATGTAACCAAGATTACAATGATGATGTCATCTGCTATCAGTTCAGCTAAAGCTGATGCAACGGCCTGTTTAGATGATTTCGACAGATACAAATTTATCTGGAGCGATGACAGAAAAGAGAAAATTAAGGTAACACTTAAAATATACGTTTTCTAAACGTTCGTGTATACCTTGCCGGTATCGTTAACAAATACAGTGAAAGATGCATTTTCCAATCCTTTGTGAAAGTGATGGAGTCCTGTCTCTGAAAATTATTGTACTGATTCAGATATTTGTATGATGTCTTATATTGTCATGTTTTTCCATGGTGCCTCAAATTACATTTGCACCTCGCCCCTGCTTGAAGTTCTTGAACCCATCCTTCAGCAACGTACATCAAAGGGGATCTTTCATAGCATGCGACCATGATTAACGATGATTGGACGAGTAAAGCTTTCCTCTTTTGTGGTGTTCCTTAAGGATATTTCGCCATCACCTGACTGTTTGCAAGACGCAAAATGTACTTGCTTATTCCCTAATCAAGCCTGAAGTCAATGCATGCTTGATGGTTAAATACATGGCTGGATGATTAAGATTGAGTAGATATCCTTCACATAAGGAGTAGGAGAAGAAATACTCTCAGGATAGGAAATGTCCTTGACAGGCAATCGTAGAAAGTGGGGTTCATTTATGTATATGCATGTTTATATGTCTGTTCTTTGAAATACAAAGATATTGGTTGGAAGGTTGAAAACTTCCACACATATTATGTGTACATCATCGGTAAATTGCCAGTTAACGACTCCGAAGGATTTGCCTCAGAAAATTGCACGAGAGCAATCAATGACACGACTTGGCGTGTCGATTTTAGTCTTGAGTAGAGAAGTATCCCAATGCATGGCAAATTGAAACAAGGTTCTGTGACTATGGTTTGCGAGTGCGATAATGCTTGGTTGCATTTGTTGTGTCAATCTTGTTGGACTGAGAGGAAATGTAAGTCAAATTTGTCTTCGCTGAAAATTGTTACAAAAATACATTATTGTTACTCAATAACTATTTACTCCATTCGTTGATTTTGCAGGAGTTTCTGGACTGCCAACCAATTCTATCCGACTTCAAGGCGGAGATTTTAAAATACCAAGATCTAGAACGAGAAATCCAGATGACATTTCCAGCCAGTTACAACGTTGGTCCTAAGACAGTGCAGTTGAAAACAGGTAATGTCTTATTGACACCAAAAAACTCAAACACTATCTCCTAGCATTGTCCTGCAATCCATATCGAGGTACGTGTCACAAAGCAAATAGTACTTCGCGCAAATATGAGTTTTTTCCGATGTCAGAAAAGTTGGCTGTTTATGCGTGGCTTGGTGTATGCACGGATTGTGGCTCAGAGACTATCATGATGCAAATTTCACATCCATGGTCATCAGCTCCATCTAGGTATGATGGTAGCCAGATGGTATTTCTTCAGCATCTCTGTTAGTTCTGTTATTATTTATCACTGTTCCTCCTTCCTTGTGCAATGAACAAAGCTTCTACTTTCTGACGAACATTAATTTGTTTCTTAGATTCCATCAAGCTAGCCTTGATAGTAGAATCCGGAAACTGGAAGATGGATCTTGGTCGAAGTTTGAACTTAAAATATGGAAGTATGCTAGAGGACAACGTTCAATTTATAGCTGACTACGCAAGACGACTTTCTCATCCAATCCAGGATCTTGATGACGTAAGGTTTGCCATGGCAGCACTTAACGACATACGAGAGAATGAAATAAGAATTGACATGGCAGTTGCTCCTATCGAGGTAAGGTTGCAGAATTTATCATTGGCTTTGTTACTGAGTTGTTATTATATCGCTATTTTCAGGCACCCAGAGACGTATATGTGCTTCCCTGATTCTCTAAGCATCTCTTGGTGTTTTAATCAAACTACAAGACTACACTCTGTTAGTTCATTGACTCATCTAATGGATAGTGAATGGATGGTCCAATCACTCGCCTAACGAAACACTTACTCACTCACCTTCCCACCCACTCACTCACTCACTCACTCACTCACTCACTGTAATATGGTGACCACGTGATGAGCAGTTAGCACGTGACAGAACATAGTGGCTGTGAGAAACGCATGAAGGCATATCGGTTTTTGGTAAATCGAGCTTGGGAACAAGAACTGATTCAAAGTATGTGTTTTTCCTAAGTTTTCTATACCGTCAAAAAATACTACACTCACCTACTCACCCACCCACTCGCTCATTTACTCTCCCCTCCCCTCCGTACATACAAATGCATTCATTTGGCCGTTTAGTCTTTCATTCATTCAGTCAATCATGCATTCAATAACTCACCTATCCCCGCATTCATCATTTTACTTGGGTATTGAAAATGCATTCCTTTACATTTCTTTGAATGTGATCCATATATTTTCACTATTTTTCATTAGGAAGCATATAATCTGCTCAATAGATTTGGAGTATGTTTCCCAAAGGAGGAATCCGACAAAGTAGACTCATTACGCTATTCCGTTCAGAGACTATTTCACCAAGCTGTAAGTATAATGGCATATCATGAAGTACCGATAAAGTACCGATAAAATATAGAACGTTGCAACTACGTAGAAATGAAATTTGAATCGTCAAGCACATTATAAAGTTTTTGATTTTGCAAATAAAGATAAAAACGTGATTTATGCAGTAGAGGAATATCTGATCGAGGTGTTGCTTTTCCGTAAACCGTAAACTACGGAAATGTTTTGTTGCTTAATGTACAAAAACTGGATGTAGAGGGGTGACAGTTTGGTCGTGGCTAGAATGGATTAGGTGAAAAAAGCTGCGCAAAGAGGTGGCGATAGAAATAAATAGGTACCATCAGAGAGGCAGCACATGTCATTCTCTTTTGTTAGCTACAATATATGTATGGCAGGAGTCAGAGTGACTCCAAACTCATGGTCTGTTTTTTAATGTTATCCCCATCATTGTTGGTACTAATTGTATCGACCCCAGCAGGATGGAAACCTGAGCAAACTACGATGCCTGCAGAAGGAATTGAACGCTGGTCTTCCACTTTCGAACCAAAGGCAGCAGCCATAGACCATTGTGCCATTTATGTGAAGTGGGCGAAACTGTGAGCTAATTCTTAAATAGTGATTTTAAGGCAGTGATTTTAATATTGACTTCGAATTCCGGCTTTATGGTTTGTATGACTTTCTTACGATTTCTGCTAGATGTACTATGACTGAGTTGAGGCTAATCTTCGGATTATTTCTTTTAAAGGGTACAGTCCAGAGTCATTTAGTGAAGATTCAGCCACAATTTAAACAAGATTTGCTGCAAAGAGTTGAGGTGTTTAAAGGCGACACAGTCAGTTTTGTGAGCGACTATGGCGGTGTAAGTGTAATTGTTAAAATATATTCATATATTATAGGTGAAGTGGGACAATATGTATTAAATAAAGTACGTCAAATTCAAAACTATACAAGGAAATTCTATCAGAAAAATCAATAAATGCGACACATACGCCTCCTTGCATTAGTTCCATAAGGAATTGGACAGGTTGGGATTGTGTAATGAATAGAGGTAACACAAGACCACCCTGTCAACTTCTATGTGCAATTAGTGCAAACGGTAATAAATAGATACCTTGTAGGCACAAAACACGTGCCGCTTGTAATGCGTATGCATGAATAGACAGCAATGCTAGCTTTGGTATCCAGCTATACACCGCAACACATTGTATGTATTATGGGTTGCCCATCTGTAACCAATTTTATATTCTCGTTATTTCAGGATTTGTTTTCTTCAACTCGGAATGATCTTCCAACAGATAATGATGCTTTGTAACATTTTAACACTATTCCGTCAATTGATTGCATAGACGTCTGTGCCAATAAAAAATTTTCATAATATTTTTTTCACTAAGTTTATGAAAATGTAATGTTGCTTAACACGCTCGATTTCAGTTTAATCAATGCCTATTTTTTCAAATCAAAGTTGTGCTTTTTACATTTACCTGGTCACAGTTAGTCAATTGATATCGTATTGGGTTTTTTTTGACAGAATGGTCCAATGGTTAGTGGGATTCATCCACATGAGGCTAGTGAGAGGTTGGTCGTATTCCAGGTAAACTAATCTGCTTTACTTCCACTTCGCGTTTTAGAGCTCGCATCAGTGGGAATTATGACATAGTTACGAGGCAGCAAAAGCTTTAGAGGCACTTCTGATAAACCATGACATTTTGCAACTAATGTTACTGCTCGGTTGCAGGGACTCAATCACCGGCATGAAATTTCCTTCGTAACATTCCTTTCTAACACACGTGCATATAAACGGGCCTGACACAGATTCCCATAAATTATTCAACGTAGGATTCTGTTGTCTTTCTGAAGTTTTTAAATTCTACTCTTTCTTTCTTTGGTACCTATTTCCTGAGGGTGTGTTCTCTTTCAGTAGTAGCTTTTCATTTGTATTTGCTGACTAATGGCAATGATACCTTTGTGAAATGACTCGTACTGTTCGGGTTTTTTTGAGAGCTCTTGCGGACTAAAATTTGAGGAAACATTTTCAGCAATTTGTCTTGTAACAGGGCTAAAAGGTAACGTTTTGTTGGCTTTGATTTTAGAACCTTTTGTCTTTTTATAGACCCAATTTGATGATCTGTGGAGACGATTTCAAACATATTCTGGAGGAGAGGAATTGTTTGGGTTGCCGATGACCGACTACCCAGATTTAGCTCGCATCAAGAAAGAATTAAACTTACTTCAAAAATTATACGGCCTGTATAATGCTGTTATCGATGGCGTCAATGGATATTATGATATCCTTTGGCATGATGTTGATATTGAAAAAATTAATCAGGAGATTCTTGATTTTCAAAACAGGTAACCTCTTTGAAGAAAATTTTGTAATATATATGAATCACTTAAATCCACTTTCCATCTATCATGCGATGCACTTGGCATCCACAAAGATGTACAGATGCCAAGCAAATTATGCACTTACTGAGTCTGTTGGAATGAGTGCCATAAGTGCCTTGTGAAGATTTGATTGGTTGTAATATTAGTTAAGACTGCTCTACCTCTGTCGCCCAAAACCTGGTATGAGGCATGGCTTAACTGCAGATAGTGGGTTGATTGCTTACTGAAGAAATTTCTGACGTCAAGTGGTTTTACAATACCAATTAATAACCAAATTATTATTTGATGAGCAAAGACAAATATCTTTTAGAGCACGGATGCTCATCTAGGCAGGCAAAAGTCTATGAACTTTAAAAATACTGTCCCTCCTTTGCTCAAGGATAAATACCAGAGCACGCAGTTGTCAAATTGAATTAAACTGTAAGTTGCGTAATCTGAACAATTGTTTTATTTATACTGCAGGTGTCGGAAGCTACCCAAAGCCTTGAAAGACTGGGAGGCATTTAATGAACTGAAAAAGAAAATTGACGATTTCAACGAATGCTGCCCCTTGCTCGAGCTTATGGCTAATAAGGCCATGAAAATGCGGCACTGGGACCGTCTCGCAGCGCTAACCGGACATACGTTTGATGTTGAAAATGAGAATTTTTGTCTCCGAAATATCATGGAAGCGCCATTGCTTCAGCACAAAGAAGATATCGAGGTATGAGACAGATCCTTGTAAGTTCTCTGTAATCGCTCCTGATTCAATTCTTTTTGCTGAAGTAATTTTTAATTATTCTTGGGTTCATACTTATGTCTTTTTAGGACGTGGCTTCAAAATTTTTAATAAAATTAAGCATGAAAGATTCTCTGACTTGACCAGGACTGGCAAATGGAACTTTACTGTTACCATGCCAAGCCTTTGCTTCAACAGTTGTTCACCAAAATCTCGTCTGGCAGACTTAGCAACTGTGTAGGACTGCAACGTTATGTTTGTCACTATAGAAGACCAAGTCTCCTGCTACATTGGTCTTCGTCATTCTTAAATGCTTTTTCAGAAGTATCAGCCTCTGTTTACATTATGTTTCCGCAGTTTTGTCTGGTATTGGACATTCAAAGGGTTTTATCCCGTGGTTTTAGTGCGTGATAAATTTAAAGCAGGATACTGACTACTTTCTTACTAGGCAGACTTTGTTTTTCTTCATTAGAATATTTGTATTTCGAAGACTTAGCATCATTTCTTTTTCTTCATTAGGATATTTGTATTTCGAAGACTTAGCATCATTTCTTTTTCTTCATTAGGATATTTGTATTTCGCAGACTTAGCATTATTTCTTTTTCTTCATTAGGATATTTGTATTTCGCAGACTTAGCATCATTTCTTTTTCTTCATTAGGATATTTGTATTTCGCAGACTTAGCATCATTTCTTTTTCTTCATTAAGATATTTGTATTTCGCAGACTTAGCATCATTTCTTTTTCTTCATTAGGATATTTGTATTTCTGCTGTAAAAGAAAAGGACATTGAAGCAAAATTGAAACAAGTTGTCGCTGAGTGGCACGCTCAGTCACTTAGCTTTTCAAATTTTAAAAGTAGAGGAGAACTATTGCTCAAAGGGGGAGAGACAACTGAAATAGTAACTCTGCTGGAAGACAGTTTAATGGTGCTTGGTTCACTGATGAGCAACAGGTATAGGAGGGATTACCATATTATTACTGCTCTTTACATTCATTCTTGATTTATTCATCATGGTCAGCCATTGTCTGTCCACTGGTGGACAAAGACCTGCACATTCTACCATCATTTTCTTCTTCCTTGCGCTATCTGGTTTCAGTTTGAACCTCCCCAGTCTCCTCCTCTTTCTTCGTCTCGCTCTTGGTGTGCATTCGGTGGTTGCTCTTGTCCGTCTGCTATCGTTCTCTCTTGCGACATGACCAGCCCACATCCATTTTGTTCTTTTGTTTGTTCCTAAAATGTCTTTAACTTTTGTTCTTTTCCTGATCCAGGTCACTGTCTTTCTGTCTTGCGAGTTATGTTGAGGATACTTGAGTTATTAGTGCTATTTAATTTGAGTCAGATGTATATTAAAAGTAGATTTGAAAGTAGAGAAGCTGTTTCTATTTACTATTAGTATATATGGCTTGGTACATCTAATAATGTTAAAATCAGTAACTACAATAGCAGAGCGTGGTGGTATTTTTTGGTTGCAGAAAGTTTAGTCACAATCATATTTTTCATCGTACTTATTTTTATTATTATGATGATGATTATAATTGTCACAATCATCATCACCATGTTTATCGTCATTGGCATCATCATTCGTAATTATTGTCGTTGTCATCATCACCATCATCAGCAGCAGCAGTAATCTCCTTAGCGTTGCTATTGTTTTCACCATCATCGTTTTTATTATCGTGGTGATCATTACCATATAATCAGGTGTGTAGTGACAGGACATTCTGGCAGATGAGGTTCCCAATATCACACATTTTTGCCAATCTGTTTGCGTCCTCAGTGACTGTAATTTCATTTGAGTAGTGCAGATATTGCAGTTCAGTTTGTTTATAGAGAGAAATTTGGCAGCGTTCGTCTTATACCAACCCTTTGAACTTCGCCCAATTCTAAAGAATGGAGAAATCGTTTTTTACCCTAACAGGTACAATGCTCCCTTTAAAAAAGATATTCAAAGCTGGGTCCAAAAGCTATCCAACACATCAGACATTATTGAAAATTGGCTGGTTGTTCAAAATTTGTGGGTCTACTTAGAAGCAGTATTTGTTGGTGGAGACATAGCCAAGCAGTTACCCAAGGTAGATGCCCATAGCAAGTTGATGTTTTTTTTTCGTTTGCCTTTTTACTTAACTTTCTAGGATTATATAAATGTCAGATACAGTCTATGTTGTAAGACTAGATAACTGCTCTCTGCTTCTTAAAAGAAAATTCTTTATCAGGTTTTAAGATATTGTGTAATAATAATTCTAGTAATTAAGATCCATATCGTTCTTTTTCTTATAAGAGAGACCATTGGAGTTGAAGAACTTGAGAAGAAAATGAGAGAGAGCATGCTCCGATGGCTGGGTCACGTGATAACAAGAGAGGAGGGGTATATTGGACAGAGGATGCGGAGGATGGAAGTGGGCCAGTGGAGGAGGGGAAGACCAAAAAGAAGAGGCAGAGACTGCGTACGTGAGGATATGGAGGTTGTGGGAGTGCTAGAGGAGGATGCACTTGACTGGAAGCGATGGAAGAAGATGATCCGCACCGGTGACCCCAGAAATGGGAATTAAGCCAGGAGAAGAAGAGTCGTTCTTGTTTGCAAATTATTATTTGATTAGCAATTATCCCTTTTAGACAACCCTTAAACACTCCCATGTTGCCGTTGTAAAGTGATCAGATGTTATACTAGGCAATGTTCTTTTGGAAGCTTTCTAGTCTCGTCCAGTGCAAAGTTAGAATCTTCTGTATTAACAGTTCGACCTATTGGTTGAATGAGTACATTTGATCTTCGTTTTTCGAAAACTTAAAACCAAGGTAAGCAACAGAAATACTCGTTTTTGCATAGTGTATGCTGAAGAGGACTATTTCAATTAAGAAGTCAGTGAAGAATTATGTAGTGACTTTGATTGAAAGGATGTTAATTAGGTGTAAAAGATGGAATTGACAATAACAGCAAGACAAGATCTGGCAGTGACTGTTGAGTGTATTTAAACTTTACACTTGTGAGAAATGTTTTGAAAATAAACCAGAAAAGCCATAGCACAGAAGAGAGGCAAAGGGCACGTTAAAGTCAATTAATTGCCTCGTCTCTGCATGGGATTGAATTAGTTTCATCATGCAGGAAAGCAATGTTAAACATGGTTTTAAAAACGCATTGAGAGCCAGGTTGGTGATAATGCGGCAAAGAACAGTTGGTAAAGATGATTAAACACTGTGTTAGGCAAAGGAGGTGACATTGGACAGAGGGAATTAAAGAGCATGTGCGTGTTTTGTACGCGAATTCAAGCTCAGTTGCTAACCCAATTGCTGATGCTATTTTTGTTGAGCTCTCCTTGTAGACAGCAGTTTCGTAACCAGTTACTTTTCGTACCAGTGGCTTTATCTACATTTTTAGGAAGCTAAGAGATTTCAGAATATTGATAAGTCTTGGGTGAAGATCATGACTAGAGCACATGAGACTACCAATGTGGTTCAGTGCTGCGTCGGAGATGAAACATTGAGTCAACTGCTGCCTCATCTTCTGGAACAACTAGAGCTGTGCCAAAAATCGCTAAGCGGGTAGGTGTTATTACCTTTGTCTGTTAGCGTCATAACTCTTGCTGATACGAATCACCATCTTTATCATTTTGAAATAGGGTATTTTTCAAAATTTTGGCTTTTATTTATAGCAAAGTTATGACTTGAGCTGGTAAAATAGTTTGTTGCTGGAGTTATAGGTCTCTTTCTCTCGATGTGTCTGTATATCTTGGTGAACTTTTAGTGAAATTTTTCGTGCTTTTAGTTTATCTCCGCCAGGGGCTATATTTATGGTTTATTTGTCTATATGTCTGCTTGTCTGCTTGTCTGTTCGTTAGCAAGATAAATCAAAAACATATTAATGTATTTTGACGGAAGTTTCAGAAGTCCGACTTGGAATATGGAATAAACGATTGTTTTTTGGAGATGATCCATAAAAAATCTTGGATTCCGGATCACTTTTTTGATAATGAAGCTTTATAGTGTTAGTGCAGAAACCCCAGTTACCATATTTGGTAATGATGTCTTCATGTCAGTGACTTGCAAGGAGAAGGTCGTGGGGGAAACCCATGTTGTTTGTGTAACCATGCTAGCGTGCCGGATATTTTCGCTTTCGGAGTGCTTCTAGTATATATTTGAAGCCAACCTGATCTTGAGAATAACGTGCCATCATGAAAATATGATTTATATTTCCTTGTCAATGTTGTCACTGCACGTAATTATTAATGTCTAGAATAACTTTTTGGTCGTGGATGGTATCCGTTTTGTAAACAGGGACGGAAATTAGGTATTGCACGAGGGTATGTCTCACCCCGATAACTTGATGCAGTCAATCTTAAATGGGATTTGTATTAAAAACTTTGGCCCTGTTTGCATTCCTCGTTAACTGATAGTTTCAAAAACATTAGACACCCTTGTGTAAAAGCTTTAAGCATATTCCGGATTTTAAACAAATTTTTGCTTCTTTTTAAAAAGGTGTGTTAAGATTGTTTTGAATGTAGCATTAATGTTATTTTTCATTGATCTTTCATACAGATATCTGGAAAAGAAGAGACTGCTATTCCCCAGGTTCTTTTTTATTTCTGATCCTGCATTATTGGAAATTCTAGGACAGGCTAGTGACTCCCATACTATTCAGGTCAGTAGAGCAAGATTTTTTTCAGTATTTCGTTCAATGTACTGTATAGGTTTGTGTTGGTTGTGGTTGTAGTATGCAAAACCGATTCCAACGAAAATATGTAGAAAACGGCTGCCAAATCTGGAGGGAACAGATATCATTGCTGTATTTGTAACACGAGTGACAAGTCTTAAAACATGAATCTCATTTATGACAAGTAGGAAACATCGACCAATTCAATGATCCATCCAAGTGTACCTGTTGATTCCAATCGGAAGTGGCGATGAGATCGAAACTTATTAAGGATTCATGAACATGCTAAGATCAGTTATAAATCTTATAATGGTATCAAGACCATAAACCGATCTAAATTAGATATTTTTCTATCGCTTGAAGAAAAGTTTTCACTTGATCACTTTCATGCATTTTAATTGCTCGGAACTACTTCTTACCCCTTGTACTGAAATTAAAAGATTCGATTATTACTGAGTGAATGACTGACACAAAGTAGGTTTCTGCTTGTTTTGGTACGCCCTGACACCTACTACTTGTGCCTTCTGTCTTCAGGATAAACTCTCCAGTTAACTCATTTTAACATGTGAAATCGAATTCTAGCAATTTTTTTACTTATTCTCTCTGATCACTTCACATAGAATGTTGTATCGAGTACTCAACTTTGATAACTGGGACGCCTTTGTCACAAAGCCTTGCTATTATGGTCTGTATTACTTTTTTGAATTTTAGGCCCATCTTTTGGGTATATTTGATAATGTCAAGAACGTTGCCTTTGAAGAGAAAGACTACGATAAGATACTAGCTATTATTTCGAGCGAAGGAGAAACAGTGCAGGTAGGTTAACGAGATATTGCTTAATACATCGATTTGCTGAAAAGGTAATGTTACTATCTTTTCTATTTTATACTACTAAAGACAATCTGTGTATTGTCTTAACATACTTAATTGAGTACGCAGTCATTGACGGTTTGGCGTTTCTATCTTAACAAGAGCAACTAGTCTCAACATGGGTTTTAAAATACAAGTAGAACTAATCCTTTCCCTGAATCCGAATTACATCGATGGGGTAATTAATGCTAATGCTCTTCTACAATTTTTTAAAGGTTGTAAGGTCGTAACGTTGATTTTCGTTATACATACTAGATTTAGTATATAAACATATATAAAGAAATTCTGTCAATTTCACCAAGAGGGCACCATTTTAATAATTTAAGTGATAGTGAGCTAGCAGCTTTAGAAAATCTTAGATTAGATACTAG
>JANTCA010033891.1:0-20891 GCA_024741275.1 Chironex yamaguchii | reverse complement strand
TACTGGAATAGAGACGCCATTAAAATACATGGTAAGGCAGGGTTTACAACTTATCAAAGTGATTCAGAATGTGATTTACTTGAAGAGACGCATATAAGTAAAACGGACAAAAGAGGAGTCTGGACACTTTTTGTTAAGTGACGTAAACACACCCCAGGAAAAAACACAAAACTAAATGCAGACGTAAAACTTCAAGTGTTTTCTGTATGTTTTGTTATTAGTATGTTATGGTAGTGTGTGTTAAGCTAATTGTGTGTTGTGTTACTAATATGGTATATTACTAGTATGTTATGATAGTAATACGTTACATTACTTCTATGTTATGCTACTAGAATGTTATGTTCCTTGTATGGGTGTTACAAGTATGGTATTTTACTTGTATTTTATGTTACTGGTATGTTATGTTATCAGTATGTTATGTTACCAGTATGTAATGTTACCAGTATGTTATGTTACCAGTATGTTATGTTCCTTGTATGGTGTGTTACAAGCATAGTATTTTACTTGTAATTTATGTTACATGTATGTTATGCTACTAGTACGGTATATGACTTGTATGTTATGGTACATGGATGCTGTGTTACTTGTATGTTATGCTACTAGTATGCTATGCTACTTGTATAATGGGTTACAAGTATGGTCCTTTACTTGCATTTTATATTACTGATATGTTGTTACTTGTAAGTTATGTTACTAGTATGATATATAACCTGTATATTATATTACTAGTATGATATATGACGTGTATACTATATTACTATGGTATGTTACTTGCATTTTATTTTACTAGTAGTGTATATTACGTGCATGTTATGTTACTATTACATTAAACTAACTACATCTTGAGTTATGTGCATGTTGCTATTGTTGTGTGTTATGTTACTGTAGTGCTATCTTTCGCGTTTGCTACCTTGGCATCTTGGCATTGGTTCATTCTAAAAATTGTAGTCTAATCCGTTCAACTCATGTTTGAAGGAAATGATCACATCCTGAGTTGTAAGATTTTCTGAGCAACGTATTTTGTAGAAATGCTTCTGTTGTATCTTTGACTCGAGGTCAGCAATCAGGAATTCCAAAGTAATAAGTAAAAATCCCTTTGATGATATCTTCTCAACAATCTACTGTATTTACAAAGCAGTTAACTAATGAAGACTGATTTTCCTACTGAAATCAGGCCTTTTCATACTTTACAATATGGCGTCTAGAACATTCTGGAACATGATGTCATATCTATTTATAGTAACTCCTTGAAAGTTCTTTCCCCAAAAATAGTTCTATGACACAGTCAATTCATGATAGAAAATTCTGGTAAGTTCTGAACTGGCACTAAGCCAGACAGCCAATATTAGTCACACAGTTCTCAGTCTGGTAAGCCAATATAGCCCAGACAGTGAGAATAAGGGTTCTGCCTAATCAGTCAGAAACTGTTGAAATGATGGCCGTAACAGTTTCTAAAAAGGAAATGTCATTTTTAGCTTAACATACAGACTTGTTTTCGGAGCAACGACATTATCATTAGATATTTGATGTTGGCTTTTTTGCTAGTGTTTTTGCTAGTGTTGGCAGCAATAATTTAGAGTGCGAGATTTCGTCATTACTCTGTTAAAGAGTGAAAGGGCACGTTTATTTTCTAGCTGTGGAGCTGGTCTACTTGTCATTAATTTCCATGTTTTTTGCCAGTTTACTTGACTAAGATCTTTTCCGTTACCTGACGATAGGAGAAAGCCCCTTCAAAGGTAGCTTAGAGAAAGAATACGACTCAAGTGTGACAACTTTCTTAAGCAACAGTCTTGTTGCAAGCACGGGGTTATGAGTATCTAAACTAATATGTTTGCATGTCAGGAAGTGTATAGATGTTGTCAGCATGATGTCATTTTTACTGCTTCTTAAGTAAAAAATGTACTTTTTAGCTTGCAAGACGTTTCGTTTGCTTCTGTCGTTATCATGGAGGATGAAAGATTGCATTAACTGTTTATATCTACAGAGATCAAAATAAATGTGGATGACAGATAACAGCCAGAAAAAATTGGAAAACGCTAGTAAAAGGAATTTTATATTTTGAAAATCAATTTGAGACCATGTACAATATGTCTGTAAAAAAGGATTCTAAGTTTGCTAAGAATCACCGGTATTTGCATATTTCGATCCCTGATCTCAATCATAACTGATCATAAACGACGTCTGTTGGCAAATACCACAAGGGAGGAGAGTGAAACTGAAAACATACGTTTTGCAAACCTGGACTGTGAGATTCGTATAAAAACGTAATAAGACTGAGCATCATCACAAATAAGTTCCTTAAAGATAAACTTAGGATTCCCAACACTCTAATTCCCTATTTGTCTAAGTAGACAAACAATGTTCAAGGCGTAACAAATTATATCTTGACTCATATATCTATCCATGTCATATGAAAATAAAAGATTGCCAAGAAATCATCGAAGCAAGAAAGTTGAAATTAGTGCATGTGAATTGCAATGTACTTTTAAAATTCATACGTATATTTTCCCATAACTGAATAATTATCTATTTTGCGGATACTTTGCGTTAAATATAAAGTATACATTAAATGATTTATAGTAGAGCAGGTTAGAAACTAATTGGCAGAATTATGGTTTCTAAAATGGAATTGGAAGACAAATTTTCTACGGCTTGTCATTTTTATCGCAGATTGTTCTTCTGTACCAAAATCTACAAAATATCTACAAAATGAGTCTAACCTTTCAATCAAATGGTTGCTAATTCATCCAAACTGACTTTTCCGTAGTTTTATGAAATATATTAGCACTGCTATTGCGTTTTCTGTATTATTTCACTCTTCCTCTGAAAATTTAGACAGGTACTCCTATTCTTTGTATTTGACAGTTAGATTTAGTTATTGATGAATACTGTTCATCGCTCCAGAAAATAACATTGATATACAAATACTGATACACACTATCTTCCCAAGGTATAAGTTTAATGAAATTTTAGTTTAAGAGGCTAGTCTAAATACCCGATGGTAATGCACTCCAGGACTGCAATTACAGACAGTTTTCAACTCTCCTCGCGCCTTAAGTATGTCTACAGGTAGATTCAAACCACGATTCTTGGTTTCAAGGTCTTTGAATGCATGAACTGGACCCCCTAACAACTCGACCAATCATACCACAATAATTGATACATATAGAGCTGGAAAAATGCACGGTGAGTCTAATCTATATTAAACGAACAAGTAATATGAAAACACAGTGACAGCGGGAAATTGCAGAGAGCGTTGCGATTATTATATACAGAATAGATATCATCTTCGTTTTCTTCCGACTGCTCTTCTTTGCCTATGACGTGTCATTTTTATCCCCGGCTTAGTTTAAATGCTATATACCAATTTCAGGAAAAATTTTGTTTTAAATGCCTTCAAGTACGTCATAGATTAGGTACCAAACTCCTATGCTTGCCTTCATAGGTTATGTTACAAAAGTAAGGATGCTTCCACGGCTACATATTATAACATGCATTCGACGTAAGTTGAGTAAACTATTAAATAAGGAATTTTTCACATCATTACAGAATAGAAGCAGTGACTCTGGCTGTTGCTCTTGTCCGCCTCCCTAAAGCAGACTCCACAGATTTTTCTTGGTCAAAATTTTCAAACTCCATTTGACTAAATATCGCTCTTGTGGCTCCTCCATCTCCAAACTATTCTCTTTTAATCTCCACCGACCAGTTGGTTAGATAACCCTTGAAGTCTCATCTCCAACGCAAAAGAAATAATGCTACAGGTAGACAGGAAGACATGAAGACATGTGAAAGTGACGAGTAACCAATAAAAGAGTGAAAGAAAAAGTGGAATTTGCCTCATGTTTACCGTTGGTATGGAAAAGTGCGTGAATACGTAGTATTTGAAAAAGTGAGTTTAAATTCAGTAAATTAATTGCTAAGATGCCAATTAGTGGTTTCGTGTCAGTCAACATCATTCCCTTATATGAATAAAATGACCAAGGACAAACACTAAGTAAAGACTACATAGTTTATTTATAATTTTTAACTTTTTCTTGCTACGTAAGACCATAAAACTAATAAACTAAAAACTTATGTAGTACCATAGTTAACGCGTGATATAGTAACCGCTCGAGGAACAAATCTAGAATATAATTGTAAGAAATATTTTCACCCTTTCCCCTGCCGCAGATTAGTTTTATAACTAACTGTAATTATATTGTAAATATGGTTAATAGGACGTCTTGATAATGAAAAATTTGTAATTATTGGGAAAAGAATTGCAATATCTTTGAAATATAAGTTCGTGTTGTAGTGATCAGTATGTGATATGCTATATTGTAAGTAAAACAAATAAAAGGAAGCATCAATAGCAATGGAAAGAAAAAAGCCAAGGTGTAGAAGAAGGCAAAACGTTACTACTTTCTTGTTTAATCAATGACAAAGTAATGAAATGCTTGCTTCTTACTGTTTGATTTTGTAAACAATGCAGGTCCTTATATTCAACCCTGCTTATCAGCTGTCTCTGGTTGCAAAAAAATCGTTCCTTACCTTTTGGCCTTCGCAGTCCTTTGCAACATTGATCCATATTGGCAAATAGTAACACAGCCACTTTCACTCTGCTAAGATAGTTTAGGTTAATAGGTATCTCTCTATGTCGTGACAAACAACACAATTTTTCTGTATATAGAAAATAAAATTCATAATCCGTATATTGCTAATGATACAACGATTTTTTGTACTGGTCAAATTACGACAAATTTTCCTTATGCCTCTTGCACGATAGTTCAGTATATCAAGCTTAAACCAGAACATGTAGAGCAGAAATAAGCGATACGCTGCTTCTATGGATTTCAATTGCGAGATATCACAGAAAAAACCTAAATTTAGCTACCAAAACAAACCTAGTATGTATTTTCGAGATTTTTTCCACTGCTTTAAGCTTAGATCATTTTCAATGCAAAAATGTTGATTTAAACGTCTTCATATGTATTGGAATACAACTTGCAAAGTCATTGAAATGCAATTCTTCTTTCATAATAAGGTTTATAAACATAAATGTACTAATTTAATCTTAAGGCAATTACTAAAACGCACAAACACGGACAAGAATGTATGTCAGCGATAGCCTGGATTTCTAGTATTTCAACGTTATCCAGCTTGTAGGCCTAGTCTTACAATTTTGCATGAAGCTCAAGCTGAAAGAAGTGCCTTACTGGCTACCGTTGGTATTGCAAGGTATATATTGGAACTGAAATTTTGTCTACAAAAAATTTTTGCATACCAACATCATGAATTTGCGTTAGTACATTCCGCAAGTATAAATTACGGATTGAGTCAGTTCACAAACACGAATGTAAAAAAAGTGTCTACAAATTCTGCAAGGAAAGTACAGTCCAAAAACAAGAACAATGCCGCCATATTTTTTCTAAATCTAGCTAAATCTGTCGGTAACTTTGCTTAAAAGTAATTCCTTATGTTGTACATGGCACAAAAATACAGTGTTGTGGGTTAGTAAAAGACCATGTGGGTCAGGAGTTCGTAAATAGATCGTCTCCTCTCCAGAAGAGTGTTCTCTAAGCCAAACAAAAATGAGAGTGATTGTTCTATAATATAGAATGAGATCGGATCGATATACATTTCAACAGCCACATAAATCATATCAGCTATTTTTAAGCGTTAACCATATTTTACATGTAAATGATTCCTATTTATTAGAATTAACAAAAGCGTCAGAAAGTACATCTAGTTTTAACGAGCGTGACTTGACTAGTTCGTTAACAAATACCATCTAACACGATAACATTAATTAGGCCTTGATCTCAAACATAGAGCTGTTTTAAAATATACTGTATAGCAGGCCTCCTTTATCTTTCCTGTTTAAAACTAAAAATGCAATTGTTTTACCTGCTGCGACACTCACTGCATTATTTAGTATTCATTAATTGACAATCGCGAGGTTAATTAAATTGTTATCTAACATTAGGGACAGTAGTAATACTGGCTGGGTTCCATTTGAGTGCTAGTCTAGTTTTTGTGTAGTTTGGGAAGACAACTTAGCTGACAGTAGTGGATTAATTCAAAGTTTCATAACCTTATGACGCGTACGTGCCAAGGCGAGTCTTGTAGAGAAGCTTACAATCCTTGTCAAAAAAGTCCTTCTGACCCTTACGAAAGTTTTGTAAAAAATCCTATCAACCCGCCAGTTTCGCCGTGGCCTTTCCTCTATCTCCCATCCCCTCCAAAATAATGTTATTCTGTTAATAAATTTAGTAATCTGGCTGATAATCTTCAGAGAAAGAGACATGACTTAAACAAATCAACTGTTCAACGTCTTGTGAAAAACAACCGAGATCTTTAGAGAAATTATTAGATAAGACATTATTACAAAGTATACGTAGTTCAAAAAAAAGAAAAAGTGAAAAGGTGCAGTCAAGGTATTTTCAACTTTATTATGATGCATCTGATGTTCCTCAATTTGTGATTCTCTATTGACCAGTTTCTTCATCTAAAAGATTAAACTGACATTCTCTATATGCAAGAGATCCTTCCAAGTGACAAAAACTTGAGAATCACGTAAAACTTCTTAAGTCTCCTTAAGAAACCAAGGTCCAAGTATGCTTTTTCGATTTTGAATTTAATTTTCTGGAACTTTTGAAATTTGCTGTACAGATTCCTCACCGTAACATTTTTTGAATACAGTATGGAAACGTTGAACTAGTAGTTTATTAACTAAAATCATGACTCTTTCTCTAAAGATTTTTAGCCTGGTTCTTATATTTATTACAAGATTACGTTTTCCACGTTGCTTATCGATTGTTACTGAATTGAAAAATGCTGTTTAGCAGATAATTGTAGCCACCGACCAAATAGACATTTTTGGTTACGGTATACACATTTTCTAAATTGCAACACTGTTTGGGAGATGAGGCGGTTAAAAGATACTTGCCAAATCTGAAAAATGCAAGGTGTTCCCGGACATTTGGCAACGATTATAGTTCTAGCACGGGGCAGCAATAACATTAGCATATATAGTTGATGCAAGAGCTAAATAGAGCTGTCAATGGTGGCTACAATTGGACACGTGGCAGGGCAACGACGCTAATTTTGGCCTCTGTACTTCGCGGTATCTCGGTAGGTCCAAGCTACAACCAGACAAAGCAGATTTCGCAGCTATTGATCATGGAAGAGTTAAGGAGCTCACCATCCATAAGTCCCACAGCAAAATGATGAAATGCCAAATGAATGAAACACCAGAAATAGCTGAAACTTGGTCCCAAGCGGTAAATCCTGTAGTAAATAAGGGCTGAGAAGATGCATTAATTAACAACAGCAGAGCTTGCGAGGATGATGCCTCAAATCGTACCTCTCACGAGCGACTTGTGCCTGAGAATGCACTGTAGAAATTTAGTAGTGAGCCCGTAAAGTTGCGACATGGAATGTAAGAACTTTGTACAAAGTAGGTAAGCTGGCCAATGAAATAAAAGTAGCCACATCTATACATAAAGATTGAATGGGGATTGCAGACATGGGGATGAAGCAAAGAATCAATAAAATCTTAGAAAACACGGAAAAAGCAAGTGAGTTAGGAAAAACCATTAATTCTATGGGAAAAACTAAGAAAGGTATTAAGAATTTGACATAGGAATAACCAGAAAATACCAAGAGGAGAGAGAAGCATTTTGAGAGAAGGTACAAAATCGAGAAAGTGCATAAGCTCGGCAATTAATTACATCAATTGCATTAATTGAAAGAACAAGGAGTTGATAATTAAGAAAGGACAGGTATGGCGAGCTAATAAAGTATGTGGGAGGCCTTGTTTGCTTTGACAGTCCGAGCAAGCCCTTCATTTTAACCAAGAGAAGCACCTTCTACACTATTATAAGAGGCTGAGCCAAAATTTAGAGAAAAAAGCAACCATAAGGCAGCCGGATCAGACACGTTATGTACATAAAGCTATCACATTATGTAAAAAAATCGATCATTCTAGTGAAAAATAAGAGTGGAAATTTTTGAACAATAGCTCTAAGTCAGATCTTCAATTGCTTTTGAATTTCATGTTTAAGAGAAACTCGAGTAAATTTGTAAATGAAAGCAATTACTATCAATTTGGCTTAAAAAATGACCAGGGTATGAGGGAAGCCATTTTTAACACGCGAATGATCACAGTTTGGTGATTAGGATTTCAAGTACCTCGATAAAGTAAAGGACGTAAGTATTTGTTTTACCCACTATGACGTGAGAGTCCAAAGCGTCTACAGAACATCAAAATTGATGTCAAAGATCTACGAGTCAGAATTTTTGGGTAGCGGGACAAAGCTATCTTTACTGGTATCAATGATGACCAAGCTTCGTGTTCGATAGGGCTGTATCTTGTGTCTCCGTTTCGCTTTAAAATATGTATTGAATCGATCTTCAACAAAAGCAAAGAGCCTATTTGGCATAAACATTGAAGAAATATCATTAACGATGACACAGTCTTGCTAGTACAATGTGAGAATGACCTTTAACGTACTTTGGACACCATTGCAATAAAATGTAAGGAGTTTGGGTTGGACTTTAATGTAAAGGAAACATAAAACAATGATGTAACGGAATTCAACACTATCAAGTGAGAGAATACTTCAATATGATGAAAAACAACAACAAGTAAAAGAATTTGCACATCTTGCACAAAATCTTTATGAAATGGAAGGTGGAAGATGCTGTAAGAAAGTAAAATAAAATTGCTAGACAATGAATTGAATTAGAATTGCTATATCAATTTTCAGTTAAATGAAAAATTCTCACATCATGTAAAATCACCTTAGCAACACGACTGTAACTATTAAGATCCTCTGTTCTGCCAGTACACCATACTACTGTGAAACATACAATATTATGAATGCAGCGACAGTAAAGAGACTGAAAGGGTTTGAGATGTTGATATTTCCAAGGTTGGGGCGGAATTGTTGACCAAAAAGCTATCAAATGGAAGAATTCTTCAGAGATTGCAGCTGAGTGACATAAGTCAATGAAATCCCCGTCGTTTAGGTATACAAAATGGCAAGACTATCTTGCTAAAACTAATCTGACAGCCAGTACCACAGAAAGACAGAATTGAGGACTCCCAAGATGTACATGTATAAGCAACATCAGAGAATGGACGGAACCAAAGGACAACAACTGTGCAGAATAATCACGCGACAGACGACTCTGGCGTTTCGTTGTCGTCAACACTTGGACCAAGAACGATCCCTGATTGGATAGCAACTAACAGTAGTGCAACCAGAACACTTTTTTACTTGTTAAACCTACCTTTGGAAACTTAATTAGTTGAACGTTAGCTTGCTATCTTTGCAAGAGATACGTTTTCTGTATTTCACCCAAGGGTCAACTAAAAAAGCCTTTGGTTACATAAGCAATATGATCTCAGTATTTCATGTTATCCCAACTGGAGATTCTTTTCCCCTGGAATTACAAAGAGTTGACAGCTATCCCTTTACACTTAAATTCGAACCACGATCTACGTTTTCAAAGGCTTTCTCTCCATAGTCATGAACTATTGATCACTCGAACAACCGACGCATGTCTTGTTCCCATTCCCAAACTCCTTCCTAAAAGCACCTTAAGCACTTTTATATATGAAGGTATATGGCAAGTTCCTAACATCTTGTAGTAAACGTGCAATTATGTAGCAAGAAATGTTCTGCTTTCGGATAATCTTGTTTTCATATAACCTTTCATTTGATCTAGAACCTTAGGGTACAATTTATACTCGATCAAGATCTTGTCTACAATAGCATCATACTCTCCTCCCTTGTCAATCTAGTGGTGAAATTATTAGTTAAATTAAAATCTTATTGAGCCACAAATTATACTTTTTTTGACTTCTTGTCCGTCTAATACACGCTGCCAACTTCTGTTGATTTATTCTGGAAATGTGCAACACACGCATTATTTTCAAACATTGTTAACGATACCATCATTGACAGGAAGGTAGCTTAAAGTGTTCTGTAAAGTTGCTCTTAAGTCAAAGCTCATGTAATCGAACTGTTATTCAAATGTTATATGCTACAAGGCATGGTGTAAACATTTGTAATGTCATTACAATTTTTCGACTTTTATTGCTTCAAATCCCATCATGTGACAAAATCTGCAGACAAGTTATTAACTCATCAAGAGCATAATAATCTCCATACCAGAGTGAGGATCTCCTTGAGTGATGTTTTATCAAGGCGAGGCTGCAGAAAAACATAGCACAAAGTTAAACTTTATTGAAAATTAGAAGTCCTTGCAAAGTTTCATACGCCAACTTTTTCTTACTTTCAACAGTTTCCGTATGTCAAAATTCTCCCTTAATAAGACTGTATTGCAAAGGCTACCTTTTTAATCTAGATGAAGTACAAGACAATAAATTGAGGAGATAGTCAAAGTAGAAATACTTAAACACTGTCTGCGTCAATGATAATGTCAACAATGACTTGTGGCAAATAGTGAAGAAGTCCAAATACCGATTAACTATGCTACATTCACACCTAAGACGCCAAATAAATGTTGTCATAGAAGTAGGAAAGACAGCAGTTCTATTCTTTGTGTGACTTACGAGAGGTTCATTGCTATCTTAGAAATATATATTTAAAATTCTGTTCCCAGCGTGCAGGTACTTTTATTACTATTACAGGTAGTATTCAAACAATGAACTTTGGAAAATTCTTCATCTGAACCCTGTCAACTTTAAATGACTCGAAAGTCGTTGGAATCGTTCCAATCAATAAGTTCCAAAAATAATTCACTAGGACGCTTTTCTAAACAAGCGATTTCAATTTATACCACATATGCAAGACAAAGCGTTCTAAGTACAGCAACACCTTTTGTGGTCCTTGTCGTAAACGAATTCTGATATACCAGGGTGTCGTCTGGAAATTATATGAGAAGTTGTGACGCAAGACGTATCTCGCCAAAGCACACAATGTCATCATTCCAACAAGATATTTATAAAAGAAACACAATTTGTAAAATAAACACAATTTGTAAAATAACAGATATATGATAACATACGATTTGTAACTTACTGTTTCTAACACATTTATATGAATGTGAGCAAACATCAACACATGTTTGTGGGCAAGGGTTTTTTTCCATAGACCTGCAAAATGGTCCAATCTAAAGAAAACGAAGAAATATAAGATGCGTAAGGTCTCAAGAGAAAACTAAGAACCTAGTTTGTACTGAGAGAGCAAAACAACTTTACTTTACAACCTTGATAATTCATTGGTTTATTACTTTGCTTTACTTTGTACTGTACTATTTATCTGTATTTCTTAAATGTTACAGCTTGTCTTGGTGCACTCCTTATTCTACACATGTTCTATACAAGCCCTGTCTACACACGTGATTATTTATGTAGCGATACTAAGACCTAATGATACAAATACCAGAATACCGAGGGCAGCACTAGATGTTGTATGGAAAAATGAAGTCTCGCTTTGCAGCACATCTGTCAAAAGGTCAAATCAATATCAGAAATAATTAGTGTGCATGGAATTCATCTGCTAGGTACAGAGTAGAGTTATATCGATGTTCTCTTAAGAGAACCAGTCCATTGGAAATACAGCTTCGGTAAGCCAGCCAAAAGGTACATGCACTTAAATAGAGTTGATACCGTCGTTTATGCCTACTGATGCCATTGGATGGCACGAGTTGCGCAAGTATCGCATCCTGGCGATGATGATGATGATGATGATGATGATGATGATGCAACAACACCGCCCGTAAATATTAGAGAGGGAAATACAAACCAGTGATTGCGCTCTATAAAACAGTCGATGAAACTTTGGAGCAAATTTAAAGTTAAAACATCTTGTCGTTGTTACATTTTAAACAAAGTTCAACGGAAAAATGTTTTAACTAGACCTCAATAATCTTTTCCTTATCTCTGTGAATTCTGTTCAAAATTCATCAGAGAACCTTCTCAAGATCCTGGGATAGACATTCTTGTATTTCCTTGTCACAAATTAAGTGTACTTGTGTTGCTACCATTCATTACTACCTACATATTCTATAGTACATGTGAATTTGACTATAACCGCGACACAAGACTATGCAAACGGAATCTGGGAACGACAATGGAAGACAGATGCGTCCGGCGAAATTGTCCTAAGAATTCCATAGGGTGTTCCAAAAGAGTATGAGAAAGAGGAGGATAACAGAGCTCCTGTGTTTAAATGTATCATGAGCGTAATAAGAGGGCAAGAATGGTAAAGACCATGGAACGGAGTACGCATTGTATGTAACATGACATGGATTGAAAAAGCTAAAGTTAAGCAGTAGCCTCAGAACTTCCACTAAGTTAAATATTAGGAGACGGGTTCTTTTCTCCAAAAAAAGATTTAGGATGTCAGCACATCAAATGAAATCTATATTGACATAGAACCATAGATATTCCTGATCGAGAACCTATATTATCATCCTGGCAAGGTTTTAATGCAATAAAGGATAACCTGTTTTCAAACAGAAAAATTAAGGTTCTGTTGTGAGAGACTACTTATTAAATAGCATGGCAATGCAATAAAAATAAGGTTGTCATCACAGAGACATGCAAGTTAAATCTACAACATCCCCACTGCACGTAGACTAATCTTAAGTCCCTGGCTCCAAATGGGGAGATCTCTCAATTTAAACAACGGTCTATCAAGAGCAGTTTGAACTGACTACCAATGTGGGCAAATTGTTTCAAGGCAAACCAAATCAATCTAGAAGCACACCGAAAGCACAAATCTCCACCAAGCCAGTATTATTATTCAATAACAGGGGTATAGGGCTATTCTCCACGATGATTTCCTTGCTAGTCACTTTCATGGTGATATCATTACCAAATATGGTAACTGGGCTATCCCTTACTAGCAGTATGAAGGATTTATCCTGAAAAGAATGATCCAGAACCCAGGATTTCATTTGGATCACCACAAACATTACTCATTTGTTTCTTATCCCATGTCGGACTGACAATTTCGTCAAAAGCTATCTATAAGTTTTGGAGTTATCTCGTAAATGAACAGGCAGGCAGGCAGGCAGGCAGACAGATAGACAGACAAAAGACAAAAAGACGGACATAACCTCCATGCGGAGGTAATTAAACAAGGACCGAAAGCAACAACAACTTCCTTTGCGATCGGAACACTTCACAAATATACACGAAGAGGTTAATGCATTTCAATCTTTTACAACATACAGATAGTGAAGTTGCAGCACCATTTATCTACTAGCTGAAAAGATGTTATCATCAACACGCAACAAAATTTTGAATAAACAAACTACCAAAAGAAAATAATTCTGGTTACGCTATTGATTCATAAAAGCAGAATTAATAAAAACTGACAACAAAGACTAATTTAAGCACTTAAGATATTTTCCACTAACAGAACATGTATAGTAGCAATTACCAAATGACTGCTTTTTCCTGTGTCATAATACCTCCATCCTTTTTCATCCTTGAACGTATGATTATTGGTAAATCTATCTTCATCATACAAACGGCATTTGATCATTCCACTGGTTATCTTTTTTGCACTGATAGATCTACAATCGCTGTTTCTTAGGCATTCTCCCATACATTGATCATCATCAACCAAAGTGATCACTTTTAATGGCTGGAGTTGCATCACTTTATTTTCGTAAATTTGATAAAATATTTCGTTGCTTTTGCAGTCGGAACGATAAATGTTTGATGCGGTAAGGATAACGGTATAGGGTGCAAAGCAACTAAAAACTGAGAGAAAAAATGAACTGAACATGTCAGTTGATCTCCAAAATTCAGCTAAAGAGTAATTCTTTCAATGGATAATAAACACAATTTGTTTGTTCTAAGTAATGAATGCTTGCCCGATTAAAAGACCCCATTACTTTTTTATACCTTTGCGGGCTATTTATGTTTGTTAGTCCGAGTTTGAACAGTACAGGCAATAGCAACGTAATGGTTTCCAACTGTGTTACTCGAGTATAGTTCTATTTACGCAGATACTCGATATCCTTTGCCCGTGCATATACTCGGTAATTTCCTTATTGAAGCAATAACTTCCCGTATTGAAGTTGTGTGGACGTCCTTTACTACACTTTACAGTACACAAATTCATTTAAAAATGTATGTTGCCAACAAGCAAGTACTTCACTGTGCTAAACATAGAAACAAACCAATGTAAAATAACAGCGTAAAGTTAGTATTATGCAGAGATCCGTTTGTCACTATCGCAAATCGTCTTCAACTTGACAATAAAGTAGCTTCGTCAATATTGATAAATCGGTCTTAATAAGATTGCAGTCTTTGATTACTTTACTCCCTGCAGCTTCGCTATCAACTTTTGTATAGAACAGGTACAAAGACTTTTAATTTTGAAAAGTGAAAACTCACTATTTCAGATGGCCGAAGTATGGGGAAAAACGGTTCATTGTTATTCATGGAGATTCAATAGGACTGTTTCAATAAGATTTGTCTTCATTAATATACCATTTTGTCTACCATCATTGATGTAGAATATAATCCTGTAAAAATTAGTTTTTAATGAAGTTGATTCGTTTTAAGACAGCTTAATGCTAGTGGTAAATATTGGCGGTTGCTTAGACGACAACCTTTATAACTTAGAATCTACAAGTTCGGGTCACCATTGCCAAAGGATTAGGATCATTGTTGAACGATGACAATTGCTCACATACTCTTATAATTCAGTAATCTTGGAATAATAATCAGCTACGCTTGTTGACGAGTGCACAACCAAAAACCCTTCGTTAGCTAATTGCGTGTTCTCACCATATTTCAATCGTACCCTTAAAATTGAGAAACCAATAAACGTATAGCAACAGAGTTAGGCAAGGAACATGATACAGTAATTAGAATAAATAAACCTCATTTGCCCTAATGATTTCAATATATGTCATTTTTTGAACGCGCCAAGGGGGCCAGTGTGCAGAGATAATTTCTTCCATTATGACTCTTCCAAAAAAGCTAGACATTAAACCATTCTCTACTTCCACTTTAGTTTTTTCTTCACTGCGTCGCGCATCAACTGGTCGAATAATTATTACTAGAGGGTGTTAAAATAGAAAAAAAAGCAAACCAAAAACAAAAGAAAGAAACATTACGGAAAACTAATGGTTGGTGTTGTAACTAAAACTTTAAAGATCACAGCCAAAATGAAAAACTTTCTACGGTTCTCAAGTTCAAGAAGTTTGAATGGGATCAAATCGCTTAAAGACTTTGAGAGTAGAAATAAGAGAAAATAACTCATTTGGCGCAATGATTGCGAAGACTCTTAAAGAATAATGCAAAGGAAGCAACACAATGTATATAAGATAGGCAATCTAACGTAGCTGCCAAGTAAGAGGTAATTGTACACAGATTCAATTTGGAATCCAATCAAGTAAAATGCGGCAATTGGCAGGCCTTCCAGCTCAAATGTGGTAACAGTACTCAATGCACGATCAAACTGTGTATACACCAAAATGAAGAATAGTTTCTGGCGCAAAGAAAGTTGAGTGCGAGAAGCACAGAACCTTTGATCCATACTTAGTCATTCGCAAGGACGTACGCTCTGACGGGGGGGAGGAGGTACCTCAAAAGCGTATGAAAATTGCAGAGAAATTCACTACATTTGCTCAATACTGTACGGTTACTATTGAATGCAGGAAAATGGAGGCTGTTATGATGGTAAGACGTGCGTTATTGTTATCTATTGTGAAGGGCACACTATCAATAGGGAAGTATGTTTGCGTATGTAAACATTTATGACGTGTCCACATTGGACAGTGGAATCTATGACGTATAACATGACTAAAATGTAAATAGGAATAGTTCTTTGACGCTCTGGTTTCTTACTCACGTACATGAGTTATTAACATCAGTTAAAGAATATAATAACCAGATGATTTTAAACAAAATGTTTTCTTTTTCAACCGCAATCATCTATAAACACCTGTCCAATGGAAGACTTGTTTGTTTGATAGTCAGACAGGGAAAAGAGTATCAAGGTTATCACAACACAAACAGACCGATCTCCTTGATAGTCAGACAGGGAATACCATTGCTATCCTCTGGCAAACCTCCTTACATAACCTATTCGTATGGTACTACAATTCAACAGTAGGAGAAACTTGTAATTCCTACCAAATAAGGGTTACAGCTTATACCCTATATACTCTGGACACAATTTCTATAAGAATAGAGTTTTCGTCATAAATTTGCAGAAAAGTTTACAACAAATCGAAAGTATACACTCTTTCACTTTTCTTCATTAGGAAAAGTCAGAAAATATGTAGGATAAAACTAAACACATGATGAAGATTCCAATCTCAGCTAAATTTTACAATTGTTACTTTCCTACTGTCCTTATATCCATCTCAAGCTTTTGTTTTCTACCATGTAAGCTCACTGGTTACTTTAACTTAAGCTTGACTGTAAATATCATTCAGAGATACATACTATCATTTTTAAAATTCTTAGTCTTTCAGGAATACAATCATACACTATCCAAACAATTAGAAGCCAAATATGATCAGAGCTCTGATATAATCAGCATTTGACTGTTACACAAGGTAATAGCGGAAAACAGTGGAACTCAAAAATTCCTTACACAGATTCCTAACTCCACCAAGAATTCCTAGATAAATTTGGGAAATTGACATAGGAAGTATAAAAGACTATGATCGTACTTTGTACCTTGGATATTGGTTGACAGAGCAATTGTCATGTGCGCCAAATTTGTTAAATTTACCACCATTTATTGCAAGTTCAGTTATGATGAATATTGGGAAACAGTTATCGATATTTACACTTTGGATGTGTTGCGTAAGAAATATTTGATTAACTTTGCTGACGTCATAACAGGAAGAAAATATCATTAGTGGACATTTTTAAAATTCATCTTCAACACAAGACTACAGTTGTCATTCAGATGTAATAAAATTCTTTAAACACTCCCAAATGTGTCTTCACTTCTCAATAGCAACCAGCAATTGCAACACTTTTTACTCACTTCTTAAACTGAAGTGCTGACCAAGTTTATTATACACGTCGCAACATGTGATACCTTTCATACAATGCCAAGAAGAGTGGTAATTATAACTAAAGCTTGCCCTTCGTGACTAAGGTGACTTGGTGATTCAGTTCAGTTTGATTTGATCTCCTCGACGTCCAATAGAGGTAATGGATTTGGAGACACTGATTGATAGAATGTGTCACGAAATGTCCTCTCTTTCCATCAAGTACTTAACGTGAGAAGAAATGGCAATCTCAGGATTTGCCTTAAAACTTGCATCCTCAGAAACTTTTTGAAAACGCTGAATGTCATCCAAACTATGACAAAAAAATTAAAGCAAAGAGTATATTAGAGTTACTGTGTTCAAGAAAAGTAGTTACTCCATTACAAATTTAAAAATAAAGAAGATATATCAATGCCGTAAACAAGACACTATTTCTGTATTAACGTAACCTGTGGTTAAACAAACACTTTAATTCGCATAATTTACTTATTTAAGAGTTACCAGGTCGACCAATTGTGAACTTCTTAAAGTGGTAGCTGTTGTTGTTGTTGTTGTCATTACTAGGTGAAACCAAGAAATCCTTTTACCTTCGTAAGTCTTTTCCATGCGTCTTCTGGTCGGTTTTTAGGGAACAAACATGGGACATTATAGAGTTTCTTGCACTTCGCACATTAGTTGTTTGCTGTAGGATCCTGACAGAAGAGATAGGTTGGCTGGCTGTAGAAGACGCAGAATTGAGTCAAGGTGAACCTGGCCTTATTGTTGAGTTGTTCAGAAAGGTGGATGCAGAGGGAATTCTATCAAAGAGATGGTTTAGGTACAAAGTGTTCCGAGTCCGTTTTAAAACAGAAGAGTTCATTTATGGGTTATCCGAAGTAGACTCCATGCTTGTTGGAGAAGACTGGTGTGTAAAGCAATTGTAGGTTTGCTGGCCTGGCTGCATTGATGAAGCCAGTTACTAGATGGTAAAAAGGTTAGTACGTTGTCAATATGTTAATATCACAGAGAAGCTAGGGCTAGAGGTCTTGGTACCTAAAAAATGACTAAAAATTATGCGGACCCAAACTGGTCGCAATAGTTGGGCATTAAACTGGCGTCAAGTGAAGGCAAAAAGAAGTGCACGTATTTCTTTAGATCCTGCTTTGGATAATTTCGGCTACAAAGTTAAGACGAGTTCTGATACTGAACAAACTCTGAACTAAACACTCATTAAGCACCAATATCTTAGCTTGATGTGGACAGTGCCATCGGATAAATTGCATAACATCCAAAACAATTTCACTGATTTTTGGAAGGTTAAAATTAAGTATAATTTCATTTATTCATTTTCAAAGACTTTTGAATGATGCCTGTTATGACTTTTTTCTTCGAATTAAATTCCTACAAACGTCTACAGAAAAAGAGGAAGAGAAATGTTAAGCACTATTTTCAGCCTAGGTGGTTAGTATGTAATTCCTGCATATTTTTAATTACATTTTATTTGAATCTGAATTACTGTAATTAACTCTGATTCCGACCTGATAAACTGAATTCATACATTTTAAATACAACTGAATTCATACATTTTATATTCTTAAAATGAAAAATGCTTTAAATCGGCAACTTATAGTGCAACATAGCTGATAGTTTAGTGATCATTGGAATCCCAATTGGTCATTCTGATCCAAAGTTGTCTTCTATACTTGACTCAAGGACATCAGTTTGATAACAAGAGAATTAAGTTGTAATCAACGTACACAATACTAATTAGCAGGGGGCAAAGGAATATTAATTGGATGCTTGATAGTTGCTTCTCATGATTATTCTTTGTACAACAGGACTTGTTTTGTACGCTTTTGCCTTCTTGTTAGGTGATTCTTCCATAGGATAGCATCACTGCAGACTATACTAAAGTGGTGACACATATTCTTAAGCAAGAGTTTTATAATTGACTTGATAAGAATGGTAATGTCATCATCACTCACTCTTTCATCATGAATATGGGACTACAATGAATGGTACTATGAAGGAGATGCCTTTGCAATCAATCAGCACTTGGCTAACCAATTTAGTTGTTACTGGTATTTACTTGTCACCAGTTATGAAATTCCTGTCATGAATATTTATCTGCAACCTGGATAACTTTGCATACTGCTTGATATGGTACCATCAGATTTCTGTATGAATATTGTTGCACAAAGGACAAAGGTTTAAGGCATGTAGTAAATAGTTATCAGGTACTTTGCAGATTGTTCACTTAAAATGTGAAAAACCTACGTGATTTGCCTACCAAGAACTTTCAAATACCTTCAAAATGGTTCGCATAGTAAAGCACGGATATTTTTAAACAGCCATCAAATACCATTGGTGTCACCTCAGTGCCTATCTCGATTAATAAATTTATGACCTCTTTTATTTTCTGGCTAAAGAGGAATTTCTCTTGTTTGCTAAAAAGTATGCAATTTATGTTCACATTTTTACTTGTAAGACCCTTGTACAGTAAAAATGTTTCTTTTCACTTATGATTTTCGTTTTTTATTCACAGTTTTTAAGCGTGAGGGGCAATCAAACACTGTTGGAACTGCATCTGATTTAAGACATCGACTTATAAGACTGGCAGAGTAGGGACCAAGTTGTGGATAGGTAAAACAATCATTAGTGAAATGCTGTCCACAGATCATTGAACTCTTGGTTGACTTCCAATTTTCCCTCCCTTTAACTCTAACGCATTCCTGGAGCAGTGCTGGTTTCTTAACAGAAAAAAGAGAGACATGTTCTGTGATAGCTACATTTCAAGACATCACAATACCTTTCTGCTCTAGAAACAAGCTTCATTAGTACATGGCCTTTGTTTATGGGCATTTTAACCTACTTCTTTTTGTATTATCAGTAGTTCTTTTTTCGTACAATTGTGCTAGAGATATGTGATGTTCTATGGACATTACTAGTAAATTGTGTGACTTTTTATTTTCATTTGGTATTCTTACCAAAATCCTGTACCTCTATGTATCCTGTGCATCTATTGTGCCTTTCATGTTTTATTTTGTACCAAAGGTTTGAATTTGTAATCCAAATGTAATATACACGTAACATAGATTATAGGTGGTTATGTCATTGTAATGTACTGCAAAAGTTTCAGTAGAAGAAGATTTTTGTAACCACAGACTGCCTAACGACATGTTTTCCTTGAATACTTCTCATATGCGGATTGGCCTGCTTTCAATTTGATATTTCATCAGACAATGTATGTGGCTTTAGCATAGACGTGTAGCAAAGATAAAGCAAGTTCATGCAAGGAATCAAAATAAATCAGTAAAAACGATCTTGCATGTCATCAAATATTGCTATGATCTTCCAAGTATGAAACATACAGAGGAATTTTACATTTTGAAAGATAAAAGAATTGGAACTAAAATTTGCTTCAGTAGGTGAAGATACATTTATTTGCAGTGCAATACTGTCAATGCTCTAAGCAGCAGAGGGGGAACATATTACATATAAACTCTTTTTCAAAATTTTGACCACCTTTTCCTTCTTTAGTCCACCTATTGGTACAATAATATGATGAACAATAAATAGGCATGACACTAAATGAATTAAAGGTATTTAATCTATCACAAAAGTTGTCTTAAATGTGATAGACAAATGGCAAATACTGTTGAAATATGACTGATCCTACCGTCACATAAGTTTGTAATTGACACACAGCAGTAATCACAGTAGGTCTTTTTTTTGTTTTGTTTTGAACACGGAAATTACTGACGTTGTTTTTTAGTGTCGTTGTAGAGTTGCCGTTACTGTTAACCAGAACGTGTGTCATTGATTCTATTGTATTCCTAGTGCATTAAACGTTTAAAAGTGATATAAAGTTTGTCAATTAAGTTACTGTCTTTGCTGCGTTCAATCCATTGTAAGGCTAA
>JANTCA010033880.1:0-20894 GCA_024741275.1 Chironex yamaguchii | reverse complement strand
GCTATTAAAATGAATTATAGCTTAAGGATGATAAGAAGTGCTTTAGCTATTAAAACGAATCATAGCTTAAGGATGATGAGAAGTGCTTTTGCTATTGAAATGAATCATAGCTTAAGGATGATAAGAAGTGCTTTAGCTATTAAAATGAATCATAGCTTAAGGATGATAAGAAGTGCTTTAGCCATTAAAATGACTCATAGCTTAAGGATGATAAGAAGTGCTTTTGCTATTAAAATGAATTATAGCTTAAGGATGATAAGAAGTGCTTTAGCTATTAAAACGAATCATAGCTTAAGGATGATAAGAAGTGCTTTAGCTATTAAAATGAATCATAGCTTAAGGATCATAAGAAGTGCTTTAGCCATTAAAATGACTCATAGCTTAAGGATGATAAGAAGCGCTTTTGCTATAAAAATGAATCATAGCTTAAGGATGATAAGAAGTGCTTTACCTATTAAAATGAATTATAGCTTAAGGATGATAAGAAGTGCTTTAGCCATTAAAATTTATCTTTAAAAGGAGTGACGTTTAACTCGACTGCATCGTTCTAGATCATATGTGTTCTAGATTATATTTTTTGCAGACAGAAATTATTTTATATTGCAGTTGCTCCAGATTGTATATATTTTGAGCATGTGATATAATGATATTTTGTTAAAACGGAGATTGAGATAGAAGGTATATATTTTAAAATATTAAGAAATACCATGAGAAATGTCATTTTACAATTTCACTACAAGCAATGTACCACCATATGATACTTTAAATCCATCTGCTATACTTGCTTACTTTGTAACTTTAATGTGTAAACGCACACTATTGTTATATAAAGTAGGCAATATAATGTTCCTTACTATCTTTAATATTTTATAGTTTAAGTTTCAAACTCCATAATTATTTTTGTGACAAATATTTTAAAAAGCTGCCATTTGCTTATTGGCGTTTGTAAACCCCTAGCTGACCTTTTATGCAATGCCGCATTACAGCGGAATGGTTGGATTGTAGCAGTTACCGAAGGTGGTGAGGAGCCAATAATCCCTTGTTTATATTCTTTTTATTATGATTAAAAAAGAAGAATAGCATCAAAGATGTAACAAAAGTGAAAAAGGTCTCCCATTTTTATGACACTTTATAGAATTTCTAAAGTAATCATTATGGTTGCCGAAATGATGAAAAAATATAAAAAAGAATTTTTTGCAGTAAGTCTTGTCGAATGAATAAGCTGATCTAATATTACTTATTTTGTAATAAATCGAATTTTGCATTTCGAGTTTTTGCTAATGATATCAAAACTGGTTATTAAAATGACCATTTTTATCTACTCGCCTGTATAATCCTTACGGATGCACGTAACAGCATGATGGTGGCCGAAACTGTTGAAGGCAAATTTATCATGACAATGCTCAAAGGCTAAGGAGAGAAAACGACTCATAATGATGTTAACGACGACAATGATAATTCTCATAACTTGAAAATCGCCTTGAAAGTTTGAGACAATGCGCTAAATTCATAGTTAAAAGCTTTTTGCGTCTGACACCGTTCAAAGTACGAAACGTCAGAAAGGAAAGTATATGTATATGGCAACCTATTATACATATACTTTCCTTTCTGACGTTTCATACTTTTTAGAGTATAATTTTAGCGCAATATCGCAAATTTTTGTACCACAAAAAGATTTATCATAACTTTCTCCATGTTGGAAGGAATCACTCGCTATTTTTCCAAAACATACTTTGATGCTTTAATCTATTGAATATATTCAAAAATTTATATCAAATGTACAACCTGTACTCACTTGACCGCGTATAAATAGTGTTTTTGTCTATATGAAGCCGTTTTGTCTCTTGTCTCTCATTTTATTGAAGACAGAATAGCAAGCGTACATAAATACCTTTTAAACAAATTGAAACAGTTCCTAAACTTCTTACAGAAATCTGTGAAAAACTGTCTACAGCCTATGTAAACAATGTTGAGTATTTTTAACAGGTATTCAAACAAGGAAAGCCTCTCTTCCTAAATTAATCAGTTGTTGAGTCTCCTGTTTGCTATAGAATGTTTTCATCCTAATTGATAATAATCAATTAGGAAATAGTGCTTTGCCGTGTTTGAACAACCATTGTCTTATTTGAAACGGCGTCCTTTGTCGCCTTTGACTTGGGAAAATGCGGAAACACCTGCCTGTTAAAGATTTCTTGTTATTTTTTCTTAACTAACTTATAAATTTCATTGTAGAAAATTTTTTTGGCCTCTACAGCATATATTTTGCGTAGTATTATCAATCCTTTTCAGAAGCCTTATTAAAAATACCCTTTGAATTAGACTGTTAGAATTTGACAATTAAGCAATACAAAACGTCGAAGATAGTTGCTGCAAAGTATGCTGAAGAGACTTTTGCCTCCTGACACTCGTCAGACTTTGAATTGCCAGAAAGTAAGGCGACAACGGGAAGCAAAGGCGGTATACCAAGGATGTATGAGTTGGAATGTTTGGTCTTAAAGTTTTACTTCCGTCTATTTGAAGGCTGATGCTAATATTCAGTGTCATTTGTGATGTCATTAGCACGTTCAGTAGAGATCAATAATGGGAACATAATTACCTCCGCCAAGATGGGTCTCATTTTGTCTGCTTGTTTGTTTGTCCGTTTTTCAACAACATTACTTTAAAACTTGCGGATACATTTTGACAAAATTTAGAGGATAGGTCAAAAAGGGCCAAAAATATAATTCGAAAGTGCGACATCGTGCTTAAAATATCCTTAGAAGCTTTCTTTGCCTGATACTCGTTAAAGGTTGAATTATCAGAAAAGACTAACATTTTCGGATAATTGGCAGAGCTGGACCGTCCTTCTATCTAAGTGTAATGGAGTCTGTCTACATCAAAACAAGAAAATCAGTATTTGGTAGGCAGAATGAGTTTTTTACTTGGGCTCTTCCAATAATGCATTGTTTCTTCATTTTCTCTTTGTTTTTTCTTTTCTTGCTTATGATTGGCTAGTGTGGATTCATGTTTCTTACAAAAAGGTTGCCATGTATCTATGCTTCCCTTTCTGATGATTCATTCTCTGAATCATAGCTCCTAAGCATGTGTTTAGCTTAATGCCATAAATTTTCAAGGCGATTTACAAGCTTTTTAACACAAAAAGGTTACTCAAAACAATTCAATGATGGTTAAATGTTATTCTAGTCATTATCAATTTTGTTATCGTGTTTAGCTGATATAGATAATGAATAATGATGCACGATTTCGTCTTTTTCTCTACCAATTAATTATCAAACGCTTGTTATTGTGTTTAGCTGATATCGAGAATTAGAAATTACTGAGTGGTATTAGGTTACTTTTTAGTTGAGGGAAAAGGAAGGCAACTATTAGTTATAGATTCACATGAATCAAAATCATATAAAGACGATAACACTAGGAAAAAGCAAAGTTGACTATCTTGCAAATCCCGAAAAGTTATTTTGATAACATAAAATATAGCTTCACAGTGGCAAGATAAGAATCAAGATTTGAATGATATTTTGCAAAGAATTGTCAAATATTTAACTTTTTATATTTTTGAAGTAATAATAATAAAATGAATATTGCAGCTGCATCAGAGATGTCATGAAAATGTAAAGAAATGTGATAACTTCTATTTTAATCAATTGCTTGAATTTCATTGGACTTACTTTTAAGAGACAATTTTTTACTGCAAAATAAAGTAAAGATTCTTTAAGTTCGGATAAACAGGCAATGTCTGAAGATTAACAGAGGCTTCAACAATCCTCAAAATTTAGGCTTGCCTAACCTTGGTCGGTGAAATAGTCATTTTTTCACACACCCTATGATATCTTTTGGTTTGTCTTTCACAAGCAGCATCATCGTTATTAGTATCATCATTATTATTGGTAGTGTAATTATTATTTTCATTGATCCTAATATTGTTATTATTATTATTATTTTCATTATTATTATTTTTATTATTATTGTCAATATTATTATCATCATCGTTATTGTTGTTCTTATTATTAAGTGCTTATAACCATTTATGTGTTCGGCATAAAATGCTAAGTATGTTACCTTGCAATAACTATAACTTTGCTGTTCGTTATTTCAACAATAGCCTTCCTAACTTAAAAAATCTTTATCTTTGGAAAAAGTAGACAATCCTTTATGCTTCTTGTGTCTCAATTCTCAAACTTTGCAGCATGTGGTTTCTAGCTGGAATTAACTGTTGGATTTGAAACAAATCTTAATTCAAATTATCAGAGAAAATCGAACAAACATAAAGCCCTTTGCCAAGATCGTGCAGAAAGTTATAATGTTCAATTCATTAATTTGAGTATGAGTTCAATTGGAGGGATACCAAAGGACAGTGTCTGTTTTGTTGATATGCTGAAACGTCACAAGATAGATAACCATGATTATTTATTACGTAAAATGATTGGCTGTACAATAAAATCTAGCAGCAAGAGATTTCTTTCACCTTGCATCTCCAACACTTTTCGAAGTATTCTAGTTGTTCTCAACAAGGCTTTTTTTTGAACAACACTAACACCAACTTCAATCCCAAGTTTTTTCATCCTTCCATTAAAACATTTGCTTACACAGCCATAGCACCGACAAGTACTGGTACGACTTGCACCTTTTTAACGACCAGAGCCTTATCAGTTCCCTCTTTAGGTTTTGGTACTTTCAACCTTTTCAACTTCTATGTCGTGCACTCTATTATCTCCTGGAACAGTAACGTCAATAACGATGCACTATTTGGTCTTTTTCTCTACCAATATCAAATCAGGTTTCCTAGATTTAATGACGTTGTCACACTAGATGTTGATGTCCCGTAATAATTTCACATTATCGCTTTCCACCACACCTTCTGGTTAATGTTCATACCATTTTTCCTTCTTCTCAAGTTCATGCGTTGCACACAACTTCCAATGAATTAGCTTGGCAATATTGTCATGCCTCCTCTTCTACTCACTCTGGGCTAGTTTTTTACACTCGCCTATTAGCTGTTGTACAGTCTCCCCCTTTTCACTGCACATTCTACACAATGAACTTTCACTTGTTTTGTCAATCCTATGCCTTAGATAATTTGTCCTAAGTGCTTGTTCTTAGGAAGCGAATATTAGTGCCTCAGTTTGCACTTTAAGATCACTTTGCACAACCCATTTCCCTGATAATCCTTTATTAACTTCTTCAGGCATCTCACGGTCAGACTGTCCAGACATTCTTTTTTCATGCCATTTTGTATTAGCCTTGTTTTGATTCCTCCTCTTGAATTCTTCGATTCCCATTAGATTTTCAGTTTCAATGATACCAACTTTCTTGACACCTTCTTGAAGCTCTTCCTCTGAATCCCTCACATACAGTCCCAAATTGTTTTCTTCACTTCGTACACAATCCTCAATACTAATCAAACCTCTTCCACTATCTCTTCGTTTCACATACAGTCGTTCAACATCACTTTTGGGATGGAGAGCACCATACATAGTCAACGTTTCACGTGTTGGTCTGTCAATGTTTTTAAACACATCAACTTTCCATTTAATAATTCCATCCCTTCTTTAAGGTGTGTTTATAATTTGAGACATAATCCTTTACTTCTCTAGCTCCTGCTACCTATCTGTTTGCTTAGATTTACATTTGAATGCTATCAAAGTAAATTTGAGTCATCTATATTAAACGTATATTAACTTTGTAACTTAACATATAAAAGCAACACTACCTACTTCTATTGAAATGCCATAGTTTTGCATATCAGTGCATAAATGTAATTCTTATTGGACCGTGTCTTTGAACTAGCAAGGTCTGTTTATTCATATTGTACGAATGATAATACCAATAACAATTTTCCTAACCTAAACAAATACCTTACAAGGTGGTCGTAGTCTAGTGCGTTGTTATGGAGCAAAATGCTCTACTACTTTTTTCCATCGAAAAAATCAAAGATTTTCTTTTAAAAATAATTATCATACTTAGTTAAAGAAAGATATTTGTTAATAGTCGACCCCTGCTCTTAATCGCAATCCCTGAGTTATAATTTGAAAGAAATTAAATTTATCTGACTCCCATTAAATACAGGACCATCTCTGAACCAGGAACATCGGTTATTTTAATTATTGGGCTCTAATCCATTCCCTCTCTACAATTTACTTCATTCCTTTGTCCTGTATTGCCTTTACTCTAGTTAATCCTAATATTGCTGTAGTTTAGTTGATTGTTTCTATAATTACCATTAATTACCATTAATTGTGTGGTATGGAATTTAAGAAACTGTAGCAAATCAAATGATCTGCATGGAAGGTATTGCATGCAACTTTTTTATTTATAAGAATCAAAATTTATTATAATGTTTTGATGAAGTTAGTGGAAGGTAACTCTTTATGTACTTTTTAGGAAACACTGTTGGCAACAATAAATGTTAGTCGCTCATTGAGAGTTAAGTATAAAATTCAATATTTTATGGAAAATAGTATAAAATATTAAGTTACTTGATGTTGGCACTTCGCTGGGAAATTTAGGACAGTGTTTTAGCAAACGTACGCTAATTGCTAACAGAAAGATCGAGGAAACGCGATCCATAGAACGTTAACGAATCACTCCTTGGCATTTTATTTGCCTGCGACTGACTATGACTACGACTTCTATCCTACATGTGGCTTGCAGAGACAGTATCGGCATCGTCTGGTTGCCAACGTCATCGGTCATAAACTCTGGCATCTAAGCACATGCCATGAATGAGCAACTTTTAAAAGATTGAACGCGCATGATTATGTCGGTCCTTAAAGGTGAGATAAACAAAAATATTTCTAAGTAAAGTACAATCACCAGAAAGCAAAAGCAGATTTATAGGGGCTAGCCGATGGGATATGCTTGCTTTAACTTCTCTCTTTCTTATTCCATTACCATACTCATTAGCTTCAAGACGATTTGGTTTAAATTTATTTTCACCTTTGATCGCGTTGCGCTCGTCGGTATAATATAAAACAATAGAGGTAATTGAGAATGTAGCCATTACTACTGTATCTAAGGACTAACGAAATCTCATTATATCACTCTGCCACGTGCAATTGCTGCTTTTTTACATCAGCTATGAATTTAAGCATCCTGTTTAAATGGACGCGTTCAAACCGATAAGTTCCCAGATATTTACCAATAGGTTTTCTGTTACAGGAGAAGTGATGTAGCAGATTCATTTGACATTCGCTATTAGTACCCGTCTTAAAACGGTCTTAAATTGTTCCAGCAGGGACTTCAACCTTTACAGGTCCCTTCAAAATGGCGCTAAAAAGCCCTACAGATCCAAATGGATACTATTCAGGCCAGGTCCTGTCTGTGTATACAGGACCTTATTCCGCTACTGCTAGGAGTATGCATATCTGTTTATATCTCAGAGGCGATTACTTGATCTATTGGCGCCATTGGATATCGAATATGAATTGTCCGCTGTGATTAGTTGCATGCATTCATTGGATTTTTAGTAAAACCTTCTTTGGCTTTGAGGCCAACGTCTATCCTACAGTCTTAACAGTTAGTAGCTTATCAACCTTCGTCATTTTGAACAGTCAAATTGGATCCCACGTTCCGCACGTGCAACTTGGCCATCTTTGATCTTTCGTTCGAAAGGTGATTAATCAGAATTGATATAAAAATTGACACAGCATCAAAAATTTATTTTCAAAGGTTTATTTTACGTAACATCATTTTGAAGATCTAGAGAAATTGCGTAGTTAGAGAATTACAACTTTTGTGGAAAGCTGACAACATGTTTTCACACCGCTTAAGACTTCATCGTGCCAGATATATATAGTATCTGTCTATCTATCTATCTATCTATCTATCTATCTATCTATCTATCTATCTATCCATCCACCCATCTGTAGTCACTCAAACATGTTTTAGCTCAGCTAGAAAAATTCTTTGTGAAATCAAAAAAAATTAACGTATCTCCATTGACCATTTCACTTGATTACTAGTGTGAGTTTTGTAGCATATATAAGTCGACAGGGTGATCTGTTGTTAAGAATAACAATTAAGGTCTGAATATGACCACCGGTACGTCGAACCAGAATCTCAAGACATTTCTGTTCCTTGATTTCTGAGTTTTGTACCATTTGGTTGTTTTTACTTAGAAATTTAAAAGATTAGTCCTAAAGAACGCAGATTATGGATCATTATCAGGAGGCATGGACTTAAAAGCTACGATTCTCGGTTTTGTAATAAGCTGTTGATTTGGAGAAACGTTTAGAGATATAGCAACTTCAGACTTCTTTTCAGAATTGAAGAAGTTTTTTGTGAACTATTAATTACTGAACACGAAGAAATGATGAATGTTAGGTTTTGAACAAATTTGACCTTATATCAGAAATTTAAGTGAAACCGTTAATCAAAGCAAGCTTGAATTCTTCTGAAGTATTTGCTCTGAGTATTTTGTAGTTCTTTGAAAGCGAAATCGAAACTACGTGGATATTTTTGAAAACATTGTGATCATGTTTAAGTTTAGATGTTCTGAATGATGTTGTGCAGTGATGATAGTGATGTTAAGTAAATTTAACTACTTGAGAAATGCAGTCTGTTTTCCTTCAGTTAACAATCATTACCAAATTGGTTTAGCAAAACATGTAAGCTCAAAAATGTTTCACACGTCACCAACTAACAAGAACTTGGTTGCTTTAAATTTACGAGAAAATACGAAAAACAAATTGTTATTGCCAATCCAAACATTTATAGTGCCACACAGTAATGCTACGAATATTTTTGCTGATCACATTTGTTTGGCTTGGATAAGCTGTACGTTTGTAGGGTATATGCAATTCTACAATATAATTTTATATTTGTAGTATAATTTCATTGTTATAACTTATGTCTTTGCCAATGATAAGCCTACTCTGTTTTCGTGTTGTCTCTGTGGTTGGATACAAGTTGATTTTAATACTTAAACGGCATAATATCGTATATTACCTACCAAAAACACGTATTTTTGCCACCATACCAAGATGATATGGTAAACTTCAGTTTTATTGTTGAGAATGATCTCGAACACGATTTTCTTCCCAATCCGAATAACAACAGTAGTTTATGCTATCCTAATTCTCGCGCTATAGAACATCTTTGGCGTCCTTTGTCTAGTGGAGATTAGGCAATCATTCAAAGTGTGATACCATCCAGACTGCAAAATCTGCCATTGGAGGTCATTTTAACTTTCACACCCTCTTTTTATCACCAAAAACACAGCCGTTTTTTCTCATACTATCCAGCTGAAGTTTCCTTTGTCCAAGAAAGGAGACGGTGCTATCCACAGTTAGTCCACTTAGCACTTTTTATTATTTTGGGTAAATAGGATTATGATTTTCTTGCTAAACCGAAAAATAGAAACAAAAAGCCCTTAACTGGTGACAGACTCATATGTGTTTTAAGCAATCACAGGCTTTTTGGTAAGAGTAACCTTTACAAGAACTACCAGGAGAAAAGGTGTCATAGATAAATTCATAGTAAGAACATCTCTAATTTGGATGTCTGTTCAGAATATGAAAGATGACGATATTAATGAGGTGAGGGTTTCGGCCATGTCAGCGATTTCTGTAATTTGGTTATATCGGAGATTGGTCAAATCCATGTTGACTTTGAAAATCATTCATATACATTGCATCTGTAAATTTACACTATGTACGTCGAATACTCGCCTTATTTGTGTCCTGAAAGATTACTGATTAGAAAAAATGGCCATCAACCATACTTTCTTTGGAGACGTAAGGGACGATAAGGCTAAAAATAAGAACAAAAATGAAGATCTCTCACCCTAAATGCCGGTGTAAATTACATTCCATAGCCTTACTCGATAACTATTACTTCTTGCTTATATATATGTATGTAGTTGGTGATCCAAAAGCATAACAGTTGTGTTTGTTTATTTATCAAAAACATGACATTCCCTGCCGAAATTCAAACATTTCAACTAATTTGCCAATTTGTGTACTTCATTAGTAAGGCTTCTCTGGAGCTAAGGTCAATTTGTTCCCACTATTACTTTGCAAATTTTGGCCTTAGAGACTTCCACACTTAAACAAAAAATATCAATATTTCCACGATCAACGCTCAAATGAGTTCTATTCCCTAACACTCAGTCTCAAAACGTTTCAGGAAATGACAGGAACATCTTCCAAAGGTGTGTTAAGAGCTTCCTTTTGAATGGTCTTTGCTACTGTGAGAGTCATCGCCTGCTAAATGTTTTCCTCCTGCATATAATCTAAATAATAGTCTACCACTAAATGTTACTTGTCTTCTTGCTAATACTTTCTGTCTATATTTTTGTTTCTGTTCTTTACCTATGTACCACTTCACCTAATAGTAGTCATTTGAACTAAATACTTAGCAAAGAGTTCAAAATGTCTCGTCGCTGCTTATTTTACAACAATTATTGAAAACGTGCATTTGTTATTATAATTTGGAGTAGATCTATTTGTTCTAATTGAGCATTTAATAGATGCTTTGTCAAGTAGAGAAAATGTAGATCAGATGCGAACCAGTTGACTTGTCTCTATAATTTCTACCCTGTGTAAGCGTCATGGACTTATAATACCGAGAAGTCTGCTGACAGGATACTGACACTATGATTACAGGAGACCCATGATCCGTTTACTCCCATATTATCCTGTTGTTACATAGGCTAGGGAAAAATGGAGCAATGCCGAAATCATGGACCAGTTATGCGAGTAACTCAACAACTCACTTTGTAACGTTCATGACGGAGTGAAACACGCATTAGGGCTGTCATCCGAAGGTGTGATTATCAATACTCGGTGGCTTGTCCTGGTATTCGGCTACGTCTTTCACTAATCGAATATTCGGCTGTAACCGAATGGTGCAGTTATTCGGATTATTCGAATTGCAAACAAGTATTCGTATAGCAACGACTATTCGAAGAGCATTGACTGATGGAATATTAATGACAGATCGAATAGCTATAGTAATGACAAGAGTTAAAGAAAAGCTTAAGTGTATGCGACAAAAGTGCTTGGGAGAGGGGTGGTGGGAGTGGTAGCAGTACAGTTACAACAGTAAGTTGAGAGAAACTATCAGTAAGGTCGGGGCATTATCAAATTTACTGGGGGACCCTTTGATCAAATTGCTATTTCGCAAAACGCAATATGTGGAGGCACAAGGGGAAAAAACAGGAACATATAAAAACTTGTAGCTATACGTTTGTAAATATTAAATCGTTGTTTGCATTTGATATGCCACACTCTACTACACCGAACAATTTGCGATGCCACCCCCATAGTCAATGAATAACCAAACAGTCGTTAAAATTTCAACCAAATAATCGAATAGTGTAATTATTGAAGATGAACAACCCTAATACGCATTCACTTTATCTAACAGCGCCACTTACTGTTGGTCAGGTCTTGGCCACTTACTCCCGTTCTAAATTTTTCTGATCACCAAGGTTACCTTAGATCCCTGAATTGCCCCTACCTCGAGTTCGTCCCTCCTTCGAATAAGCCCCTACGTTAGAACTACAATTTGTTAATAAGTCCCCCCTAACATGTTGATAAGTCCCCCCTAGCATGTTGATTTTAGCCATCTGAGGTTGCTACTGGTGTTTTATCGAGTTGACACAAAAAATTCATGCATTTGGCAATGATAAATTAAATGCTCATAAAGGAATTACTGATTTAAATACACAGTCTATTTAAAGTGCTTTCGTTATGTACAGCGAGCTCGACAAGATTTTGTTTTTCTAGCAGTTTTATCACCAATATCTGGGCATGCGTTTGGTTCACTGTGTGTGTAATATACTTCACTGGAACAACAAAAGCAATTTTCTCTTTTTCTTTCCTCGGTAACTAGAAAATAGTTTATCAGTTGAGAAATTTCAACTGGAATATGACCAACTAATTACTCGCTTTTTTCATGGCATGCTGACTGAAAAATGCCAATTGCAGTACGGATATGGCCTTTTCTAGAGCGTCCTTGCTGCACAACTTCTCCTACCTTAGGGCACCGCATTAAATATTATGTCCTCGTATTGGAGCCGTAAATTCCACTTTGTAATTCATATTGAAACGTACTGGTACTCCTTTGGCCATTTCATAATCAGTAGGACGAAATTATTTTACCAAATCAATCGTAGAGATTATAGAGGAACTGTTATATTTAAATCGTTCTTTTCTTACCACCAAAAGAAAAGAAAATTGAGAATTTTAAGTGGCATGTTTCAGATAATTTTATAGCCTCCCCCTTGAATAAGTGCCTATCAAAATATATCAAAAATAAATTGGCTCCCAAGGGCATAATTCGAGAATTTACGGTATTGCAAGACATATTGTCGTCTCAAAAATTATTCGCTGTGTAAAACACTTCTTGTCAAAGTTGACTCACTGTTCACTGCTACCCGCTTATAGCTGGGATTAGCAGACAGTGCCTGCTTAATCGTAGTCAAAATATAACAGTGTTAGATGCAAGTAAACAAAGCAAACTGTGGTTTGTCGGTTTTAAGTCAGATAATTTGAAACTTTAGTAGATTTCCGATTTGCTGTTTCCCTTGGCGAGAAGTAAATTGCAGATCAGAAGGAAAAAGCACAATCTGTTTGATAATTAACACCTACGAAGTTAAGATCAACACCTTTTTAATTTAGATTACATCCAAAGTCAAGCCGTAACGATATACTTTTATTAGTTTTGAATTTCTTACTGTTTGTTTTTTTTTGAAGAACAACATGAAATAAGTTAAGGTATAGAACTTAATTTTCAAGGAAACAAAACTTGCTTTGTCAACGAGTTATGTTCAAGGTGTATACTTTTTAACTCGCGTGTCAATTAATAGCATATACATGGACTTAAAAACTTAAAGTATCTTAAAATGGGAAGAAATCCTATACCATACCATAGCGCACACTTCCACTCAAAACCGCCTTCTGACATGTTAGCTGTATTGATCTGTTAACTTGTCATCATAGCTCAGATCTGTTGCATTTTGGAGTTCTTCCAAGCTTGTACTTCCCTTCTCTTATCAAACAGGACAATGCATAACCGAAACAATTCGGACAGGGGAACAGATGATCTGAGGTTCTTTCTCGAGTTGAAATATTTTGAGTCCGCTTTCAATTGAGTTATTTATAAAGGTATAGTTAGTTTATTTATGTCCAACTACTAATGTGTCGTAAACTTCGCAAACTGTTGTTACGCTAGTTATCTTTCTTAGTACCCAGAACAAATTATTATTGCAAACTTAGCCCTCTTGGTAGACAAAATTTATGAATGTTGCTTTATGCATAATTGACAAGAAACAAAATAATTAGTTTCGTAACATAGGCTCACACTATAACGGTCCGTTCAATTGCAAAACTATTGGGAAATACATTTATCTTGCGTGGACATACTTGGTGGTCTTGAAAACATAGTCGACTATGTTGGTGGTATCCCCAGTTGCCCAATGGGGGAGGTCGCTGGGTTTTGAATCTTTGCAATTGTTGTTACGCTTGACGTATTTGTTACATAGCAACGCGTGGAACTTTTTCCAGGTCAAGAAGTCATTCACTATTTACCACGAGCAACGATCGTAGGTTTTGAAAGGATATTGTTCGTCATTGCTAGTATACTTTGGGTTGAAATGAACAGATAAACAGCGTTTCCTATCAGACTTTCACATCTCGGATAATCGCTATAGTCACAGCAGTTCTTCTTTGAAGGAGTAAGTGTTTACATCCCTGGGTAGATGCAACATTTTCAGGAAGCATTTAATTTCAAGGTATTTGATTTGGCGCTTTCTTGATGTTTGCTCATTTTACAGGTGTGTCAATAACAGATACTGAAATCATTGCAAATGTTAATCCATCATGTTTCCTTTAGTTTGCGTTGCTATTTAGGGATGAACACGCGTTAATTGCAGACGGTAAATGAAAACTTATTTCTCTCAAACACGAGAAGAACTCGTCATCATAGTTTATTGGTAGTCGTATGTACGCACAACGATGTTTTAGCAGTCATATTAAGCTCGTCTTAGTTTCGTTTTGTTCCTGGTACAGAAAAAGTTAAGAGCAGTTGTCAGATATTGTTAGAGTCATTAAGATATGGGATAAATTTGGACGCCTTATACGAAATACAAAACTTACGCAGGTGATCTAGCAAATTGCAAAGAAAACAGCACACGTGGTCTACAAATGAATTTGATGAAATAACGACACAACTGGTGTATTTGTGGTACAAAGTACCTTGATATCTTTCTCAGTTGCTACTTGCATCTATTTATCACAAACGGAGTTGCTGACATGAATGTTTGATCTTGACAAGCCAGTGGTCTAGTTATGAGTTTGGTAAGAATTGAATGTTCTTCAACTGAAATAACGTACCCTGCATATACCTAGCGTTGTTTTGCTAGGACTTCTTAATCTCGCTGAATTTGGGTAAGCTTTGGATGATTGTCGTGTTTGGAATGTTAGCGAAATTTTTGTACGCAATACGTTTTACAGTTGTACCTGTCTAGGTTTTATATAATTTTCAACGAAGTGAAATGTTAGCCTGTAACTAAAATATTGTTTTCAGAGAAGAGTAATATTGACGAAAGTGGACAGCGAGAGAAATTTGAATCTTGATAGTGCTAGTAGAATATGCATCTTTATTTCTTTGCGATATTGACAAGGTTTGTATCTATGAAAAAATACGTCTTTTACGTTAATTACTGTTATTAAAGTCACTCATATGGCCAATATAGATCTGATTTACGCTACAATCAGACCTCAAACACTTAGGTCCTTCTCTATTGACTTAGTTGAAATAAAATATCGTTAGCCTTACATGTACTCCTAGCCAATCCTTGCCTTAATAAATTCAAAGGAAATAGTTGGATTTTAATGCTAGAATCTTCCGTGTTTAATCGCATTGAAGGTAAAGTACACGATATTTGCACTTGAAAGTAAATTACTCTGTTCTGTAAGCTTCATAATCTCGTTTTTCATTCAGTATAGATTCCTATCTCCTTTCTCACGTACTCAATTATGTTTCAGACAGGACTCATACCGGTTTTTTTATTTACGTAGAGGAATGTTTTTCATTGCCATTGTGCCTTGCTTTGAAAACTTCAGCATGAATCGTGGCTGGAATGAGCCAGAAATAATAAGTTTCTAATGCTTGTGTTTCCTTGTTCTGTCTTAATAACAGTATTTGACGATTTAGTGGTGAATGAATTCACGTAACTCTTTATGTATGAGCAAAAAGCACAAAAAGATGACAAGTTATTGAAGAAGAGATACCAAAGCTTCAAACACTGATTGTTTAAAGAGAGTCACGGCCAGAGGCCAACAGAAAACAGTCATAGAGAAGAACTAAGATTCGACTTTGTCAATCAAGGGGTATCAATGTGAGCTCTTTCTAATGCCTCCAATGCTTCGTGGCAATTATCAAAAGACCTTGAGAAGCAATATAGCTACCCAATCAAGACAAGACGAAATCCTGATATTGTGTTTTGATGTGACAAGGGTGATGGTCAAGGCAACCATTATCGGAGAGCGATATGGATGATGCACAGCTTCACAAAGACAAAAGGTCTAGACAAGAGGATCTAGCGGAGAGGTGCGAAGAGAGAGATGAGGGTGGGTACAAGATGTCTTCCAACACAGGTGACAGCAACACACTTTGTGCGTCAATAATGTGGTCCTTACAATAACTTCAAGACCTAGTAGCTAAAAGAATGTTGTTGATAGCCGACGCTAGGCAGAAGACGAGGTCAACGAGGTCTTCAAAATTCTATTTCACATTGCACGGCCTCAAGATTTGGATCATGCCTAACATGTGACATGACAACTCACTCTTAACATAGGCAACTAGAGGACCTTAAAGTTGTCTCTCATAAATGATATGAAGAAGCACATTCCAGACCTAAGGTTCCTAGCATTTCAATCACTTACATTTTCCGTGGATTATACATGCATGTGACATTAAATGTCGAAGGGTAGCAACACATTACTGTATGACATAGTGGCAATGTTAAATTAATCAAGCCCATTCTTTTTATTAACATTACACAGTTTAGATTGATTTAGATTTGAGCATACGAAAATCATATATAATTAACAACCGTAATTTTAACCATTTTTTATGCCTACAAAGCACCAGTTGTTGTTTCCATTGCTTAGCTTCAGATAGTGTTGACAATCTGAGTCACTCCATTCCACGAACTGCATTTTACGACCATGCTTGCAAGACCGCTGTCATCTCTGGAACCACCCTGTCTGGAACTTGGTTTTACGGGAAAGGGTCCTACCTGTTCCTCTTCCAACCCTCCTGCTTTCTCGTCCTGGAGTTGGGACCAGGCAATCGTGGAGTTACGATACACCTGTATTCACCATATGAAATCATGAAATCTTGCTGCCTCTACGGGTCTTTCCCGTAAAATTTTTGAGGTTGATCCGGTCTTGAGGACATCATGAGGTGTTCCAATGCACTTTGGACATTAGTTATCTACTGTTTGATAAAGTGGGGAGAGGTAGTGATTACTAATTTGGCTGGAGCCGGAGCGTGGTTGGGCCAATATGTTTCTGGTCATTATGCTGAGTTCTTGTTCGGAAGGGTGGTTAAATGACAGCTGCGCATGCTTCCTTTATTTAAGTGACACATTCTCACTTACAGAGTGAGCGAAGTGATAAAATCATTTAATTTTAGCTGGCTTGCTTCCTTGACCTTGTTTAGAATGTAGTGGCATACAGGTATTGTTGCTTGATTAAACTTTTCTTACTCCTTTTGATAAAACATCTGCCATTGGATAACCGTATTATTTAGTGGATTAGTATTCGTTTACTTGCATATGTCTTGTTTGTGTTCTGATGCTATATATAACTTTAAGTCATTGGGTGTGGAACTGTGATATTTCCAAATCTCAACTTTATCAGTACTGTGCCGGATGATATGGAAATCAATAACTTGAAAATCTGGCGGTAATGTCTAGAAAGGATTTGTCCCGATGGGAAAGACAGCATTTTCATTTAATCATTTGCGCCTTTTATACTTCTCATGTACTAATCTGATAGACCGACCCAATTGGCAAAGCACTAAGGAAGTCTTTCTGAAACAGTCATTTAAGATTAGTTCATGTTGCATAATCTTTCAACGTGCATTTGCCTTTGTCCATCATAGTAATGTTTCAGAGCTTTTAGATTGTACGGAATGAAGCAGAGAGAAATACGCGCATGCTTTCTGCTTCTCGGATAGGGTGTTCTTGAACTCAGCATCATCATCATCGTCTTTCCACTTATGGACGTAGAATTTGGTAATAGCGACACAAATAGCGTAATATGAAAATCTTGGCAAGAGAATATATATTTGTTATCCACTTCTAATAAAGCATGATCATACAAGCAAGGCAAAACCTATTCATGATAAGTTGACAACTTTTATACGGAATTTTCACTCCAACCGCTTTACATGAAAGGAGACCGGTCACCAAAAAGCAGAGTTTAGCACTGCTTTTTTACGTTGTAACGTAAAAATTCTAGTAATAGATTTGTCACGACGACAAAGGTGAAGGAACAATATCAGTGACAGCATACGTTAAGAATTTTTCAGTCGGTTAGGCCCTGGTATTTTCCAGGACTGTAGAGACAATTTTCAGAGATTCATGAAATAACTCCAGCAGCAATTAACGAAAAGAGATCCTGATAGTGTTGTTTGTGATATTCAAACATGGGTGAAAGATTTTGTCGATAAGGTATGATCAATAAAAATTGACACGCTGTTGACTTTATGTCACGGGATTTAGTGAATACTAGTATAATTGACGATGTGACAAACAGCAATTAGACTACTAGGAAGCGTATCTATATACATTCTGCTTCCTTCTGATGGAATTAACTAGTGGTTTATTTTGATTGAGACAGGATTATTTTGACACGTTGACGTTTTGCTATTTTTGAATGACAGTCTGTGTTTACGAACAGACTTCCTAACTACATAATTAATGAGCTTCCTTTGCTCATAGACTAGGACAGGAAGTTTATTAATTTACTTTTTTCCCCGTCAAGAAAATATATGTTAGCTATGTATTCACACAAAGTGTCAAAAGTTTCATCCCCCACATAATAATATTTGTCACAAATTTTTACAATGTTAGCTACTCATGTCTTCTTTCCCATTGACAGAATAATAGACGAGATATCGCCGCGAAGCTAACAAACTAAGCTCCAATCCTTATAAATGACATTAAAAAGTTCAAAAAATGTAGCAATTAAATTTGATAAGCAGCTTGAAAACAGTAGAAACAACAGACTTTGAAACGATTTGTGCCAAATGGCAACATCAGGGATACATTGGTACCCTATGAGAAAGACATGATTTCTCTAAAGGGAGATTCTCTTTGACAATAGCTTACCGACAAGTTCAACTGAACAATCTCAGCATTGATTTCTCCCTTGAAACATCATTTGCATTTGCAAGAGGTACCTGAGATGTTGAGAATAACGAGAAGCTCCAGATAAGTCATGGACCTAAAAAACCAAGCCATTGACCTATTGACTGACATGACAACTAATCATCAGTTGGTTGACAACAAGCCATCACTGAGTTGCGCCTGAAAATGCTTTTAAATGAATTTAAATTAGTAACACGTTAAAATTATGTCGTGACAATTAAGTATGTTAAACGGTTGTAAGAACTGGGTTTCATACTTGTCTTCTCAAGCATTTATTTAAGTGAATTTTTGTTCTCTTCTGGTAATGAAACTTATTTACAAGCTTTATAAAAACATCCTCATTTCAATTTCCTCATTCAATTTCCTTGAGCCTAGAGGAGCTTATTTTATTATTTAAAGTCAAAAATAATTTCAGGTACACTACAAAGTCTTTTTCAACTGATTACTAAATTTATGAAGTAAGGATAACTTTGTGTTTCTATTACCGTTACGCATGGCCTATATATTAGCTCTAGACTTGTACAACATATTGCTTCGTGCTATCCTCTGTTCTCTTGCTCTTTTCCTCTTCGTTAATTTGTTTTTCTGGTAAATTGTATGACAGCAACTTATTGCATTCCGTCCATCCCAAGAAAGATCTTTGCCGAGTTAGCAGTATCTGCCTCTCGAGGTGTTGAATTCAGTTGTAACAATAACTGTATCGAGAAGCGGACGATGTGGCCATGCATAATAGTTGGGTTTAACATTAACAGATATTTCTGTTAGCTTTCAGGAGAAGTGAATTCTAGTCTTCACAGGGCTGCAGATTGAAAAAACTGTAACAAAATGTTTCACTGCTGTCAATCCCAGAATAGTTTTTACGACGACGAAAATCTTGCCCTCCATTCATAAGGATTGCATACCTAGCATACAAAAAAGGCTTAGTAGTATTTGAATTTCTGTGCCGATGTGAAGCTCGGTATGTAGGTGACAGAATTAAACAACATGATTGACCCAATGTACACCAAGCGTTAATTCCTCTTACAAAGTGGCCATCTCGCGCTTTTAAACCAAAAATGACTGCCAAAATAAGCGATTCTGTTACTTCCTCACAAAGAGTGATGCTCTTAAATACTTCCTACACTGCTTTAAAGTATTTTCAGGCGAATCAAATTACTGGTATTATGCATTACCTGGGTGCAGAAGTGATCTGCTAGTCTTTTCTATGTGCAAGTGAAAGAGGCAGTTGTCTTGTTATAAAAAGGAAGGATCCGAATAATACATTGGAGCACTAATGTAAAAACGAAGGCTCTAAAATATAGTCCTAATGAACATTAATCTCAACTGTACCTACTGACCCTTTAATGTAGTAATAACGTTTGCCGGGGAATAAAATGGTGTGCATTTGATTTTTTCCTGATACACCAAATCGCTTCAGTTCGGAGATTACAATCAAATGTCTAAAACATAACATCCTACCAAAGTCATGGCATCTCCATAACTGTACGCCTGTATGAAGTTTAGAGGCTCTCACGCTGCTCCAGACATTAATCATTCCAAAAATGGATGCTCGTGAATATCACCAACGAGCATTAGTGGATTTTTGCCGGATCTACTTTACATGAAAATACTTTATTCTTATTCCAATAAAGTTTGGCGTCAGGTAAAATATTGTGATTAGGATATAAATCAACTTTGATTGCTTTAATCCGACGCGATCATACAGTGAATTTTGCGAATCAATGAGAAAATAGCTCCAAAGAGTTCAAAGCTGACAGTTGACCACCGCAGCTTCTAGACGGTCGGTAAGATCATCGTCTAGAAAAGTATTAGCATTAGTATAATTTTTAGCCACCGAGTAAAATGATATTACAGTTTTGTGGGTTTTACTTAAACAAAATTTTTAAAACTGCATTTAATATGGTACATGGCTGTCAGTGTATTAATTTAACATTTTCCGGACGATAAATAGATTCTAGAGCACGTACTTTGTCTTTTGGATAGAGATTTAGTTAAACAATACTGGAGAACGCAGTAGAAAAGACTATAATTTTTGTGCTAGTATATTTTGCCAAAACACAAATGTTGATTTTCAAGGTTTCTGCTCTCATATACAAAATTTCTAGGTAAGGAAAACTAGAGACAAGGAGCGTGAAAGGTACTTGTAGCCAGTGACTTTAGGATTTCGTGAATTGGTTGAAGATTTGGCAATCTCTCCTACCAGATTGATGTAACTTGCGATTTTACAGGGTCATAGAATATCAAAAAAAATTTGCAATTATAATTGTCGCCTTGAAAATTCCGACATTGCGCTAAAATCAGACTTAAAAGTTTTTTTCATCTGACACTCTTCAGGGTATGAAACGTCAGAAAGGAAAGTATATGTATATAACCTATTTATACAAAACATGTAGCAAAACTAGCCAATCATAAACAAGAAAAGAAACAAAGAGAGAGAAAATGAAGAAACAAAACATTATTGGAAGAGGCCAAGTGAAAAAACGAACTCTTTCTGCCTACAGAGTACTGG
>JANTCA010033869.1:0-18974 GCA_024741275.1 Chironex yamaguchii | reverse complement strand
TTAGGAGATTATCGGCCTGGTTGGTATATTTCTTAATAGCTTATCAGCCTGGTTCGTACGATACTTAGTAGATTATCGACCTGGTTTGTACATTGCTTAGTAGATTATCAGATTGGCCTCTTGCATTGCTAAGAAGATTATCTGCTTGGTTCGTGCAATACTTAGTAGATCATCGACCTGGTTCGTACTATTCTTAGTAGATTATCAGGCTGTTTCGTACTTTACTTATTAGATTATCGGCCTGGTTTGTACATTACTTAGTGGATTATCAGATTGGCCTCTTGCATTGCTAAGAAGATTATCTGCTTGGTTCGTGCAATACTTAGTAGATTATCAGCCTGGTTCGTACTTTACTTACTAGATTATCAGCCTGGCTTCTTACATTAATAAGCAGATTATCGGCCTGGTTGGTACATTTATTAATAGGTTAACAGCCTGATTCGTGCATTACTTGGTAGATTATCAGCCTGGTTCGTAGAATACTTAGTAGATTATCAGCCTGCTTCGTACATTACTTAGAAGGTTATCAGCCTGATTCGTACATTACTGAGAAGATTATCAGCCTGGTTCGTACATTACATAGTAGATTATCAGCGTGGTTCGTACAATACTTAGTAGGTTACAAGCCTAGTTCGTACATTACTTAGTAGATTATTGGCGTGGCTTCTTGCATTACTAAGTAGAATATGTTTTCCATCTGGATATGGATTATGAATTTCTACTTTACAATTTTCAATATGCAATATGAGCTCACCATAACATATCAGCGTATAACACGGAGGAGTAGAGGTCTGGAACGATTGTAGCCCATCGTTTCTCTAACAACAAGTCAGACGAAGTTTTGGGTTTTATGTTACAATTTATTGACACCTGAATCCCGTATCAAAATGGCTGCGGAAACTAAGATATGTAGATCGTTTAATAAAACATTTTCGCGTATTCAATTTGACAAATTTGAGAAGCAAAAAGTAAATAAAACAGGCATGATTTTCCAGGTTTACTATGGGACATCTGAAATGTCTTGTTAGCTGAGCGATTTCAAGGTAGATGATACTAACACTATTTGCATCCTATATTTGTTACACGTCTTGAGAGTATACCTAACATTAAATATCATCGTTCTGAAGCAGATGTACTCCAAACTTTACTTCATCAAAAGATTGCAACAAGACTTAGCAACAATTTAAAAAATCAAAAGAAATCTAAGGAAAATCTTTACAATAACGGAATTGTTTGAACGACCTGAAGATTTTTTAATGCTCTCCTTTATTTCCGTCGGTCACTGTAGGCAAGGAAAGCGACGAAATGGTGATTAATCACCTTTCCATGTCTGACCATGCCCAAGCTAAAATATTTTTTGACTAGTTTGGCAGTAAAATATATTTCCTCCTCCAATCTTTTTCTATTACTTGTTATCTACGTTAGCTAGCAGTGAGCTTGATACTAAATATTTAGATGGCTTAATTACGTTAGATTTAACTCCATATTAGTAGAGAAAAATTGGATAAATTGTTAGTAACCCCACTGCTGTAAGAAAAATCAACGATTAATTCTAACAGCAGTCGGGGTCACGAATGAAAAAAGGATATAGTAAGAGATATTTTTGACTAATTAGTCTGTTAAAGGAAAAAGAATAGAAAAATTTGAACTGAGTATACATAAAATTCATTTTATTTTTCCCATACCGCAAACAAAGCACTTGTACCTTTGATCAATGCCCTTACAGAAGAATTGTTGTTTTCCATATTTATTCGAGCTAGTATCATATTCTAATAGTTTAAGAATCTTCTTCTTGGATAAGGGAGGGGTTAATGCTTTTATTGGTCTGTACAACAAAAGGATTTCAGGTCAGCTAGTTCCATTTGTTTTTCAGCTGAAGGCCTGTGAACCAGTCAGGGGGCGGAAGGACCTTATGTAATGAAATTCGCCGCACGAATGGCGGCTGTGTTACTTTGGACTCGTGTCTTGAAGGACATTGGTCAAGTAAATGAACAATATGTCCTTGTTGATTACAAAAAACTAATATAATTAAATATGTCGAATTAGAAGTACGTTGCATTGATACTGGTCTTACTTGTTGGGAAGGCGCTAAAATTTTTCCCATCTAAACTAGGGCTAATCGAGCAAGCCGAGTATATTTTTCAAAGCGAGAAAAAAGGCCTTCGTACTCGCGGTTTGATCTTGCCGAGACTGAAGCGCAAAGACAAGGTATAGGTCAGATGTAGATTGATATGGAAATTGTGAATCCGTAATTCCATTTTAGTCAAATTGGCCTCGGGCAAGAAAAAGGTGTTGTTTTTCTATAATTTTGCTATAATTAAACTTATTTTTGCATTTAGTTCTTACTGTGTTAGTAGATAGTTGGCTAATAGCTTACAAATTTGTTGATTTTTTATAGAAAAAACGAGATGTTGTTTATGGGGTAGCTAAATATTACAAGATGTAACAAAATTAGAGATGTATATAGTACGATAATGCGTTATACGACCTTTCCCGCAGACAAACTCGGTGATTCATTTCTGCTGCAGTGGAGCGCAATATTCAATACAACAACAAAGTAGGACTACCAGTCGAAAGATCTCTACTGCAACTATACTTATTAATATCTTCTTGCTACAGTAGAGAGTGTTTTTCTCTGCATTGTTGAACATAGGTTTAGGTTCTCTCTGGTTTTGTGGTTAGTTTGTTTAGATTCTAATGTAACAATGGTGTAATTCCAGTGAATTTGTCTCAGACGTCAGATCGAACTGATCGGGGGATATGTGAGGTGATTACGGCCTCCCAGGTCTACATCCAATCGAAGCTGGAAGGGGAGATGCACAAGCTCCTCGTGGGTGAAGTGGTGAATTGCTTTGTTGTGGCCCTTCAGTCTTTACAAGGCTAGGTCTTTTTACGAGGAAAATATCATGTTTTAGCAAATCCTTTTAGTGGCTTTGTAAGAGGTTGCTGATGCCTTCGTAGATATTGAGCACAGTATGAAACAAATGCGACTTGTCGTTAACTGCTTGGAATTGTCTTAAAATTATGGTATCTTGGAAGGTCTTCAAGACGTTTCGAGCAAAAGCTTGTGATTTTATTTATTTAATTGTTTATGTGAAAGTATTTAGCTTGTTAAAAAAGATCTCGGTCTCTTTATAGCCATCTACAATATCTATGACTTTACCTACGATGGACCTCAAGATGCTTAAGTGGAAGAAATTGGAAAACACAACATCAATAGCAATTATCTTTGCCTGATCTGAACGTTTTAATTCCATTTACTGTAGTATACAGGCGAGTAAACTTTAAGTGATCAACTTTGATCTTGAAAATTGGATATAAATGTAAACGGAGCGGCGATGGAGACAATTGTCTTCTCAACTATACCAATGAGTGCAACTGGCACTGAAACATCTATGCTTAAAGCTTGGCCTGGAGCTGAGAGGGGGGCTGGGGGGCCGCGTCCCCTCAAAACTTCAGAAATCAAACTTGTGCCCCTATAAAAAATCACATTTTCAATTTTTTTTATCTTTTAATTATTCAAAACTTTGGAATTGATTTCCTAGCACAGTCATTGGAATCTGATCTTGATTAATACCCGGATTAACACGAATGCTGACAATGCCAAAGAAACATAGAATCTAGTGTCTTTGTGTTTCCTGTCCTGTCACTTGATTTATTTGAATCAAATCAAATCAATTGTTGTTGTCCAGTGTTGATGAAGAGAAGAAGTGATCAGGTCTTGAGTTGAGAGCTTAAAAAAAGCACCGTTATTGAATTACTTTGTGAAAAAACGAAACAGAATGATGAAGAAGATAAGAGCAAAACTGTTGTCGCGCGCAATGATGATTCATATTTGTCAGAAAATGAGGAAGAGAGAACTAGGACAAAATGAAGACAATGTTTTGTTTGTATTCATTAAAGCCAAGTTAACGGAAGTGCTGAATCCGATTGACATTATTGAAAATCAGTTACAATCCTCAAAGGAAAATTTAATTTCTGCCTAAGAAGTGGTAAAATGCGGTGTCCAAGAAGGTATAAAAGCACAGCGTGAGAACATGACAGCTTTGCTCGGTAACGAGTATGCTACAAAAAATCAAGCATACCACGGGAGCTAATTAAATCAATGCCGTCTCAAAAAGGAGAATACACGGCAAAGGCAGGAATTAGAAGCAATAACCGATCGCTAGTAAGAAAGGTTAGAAATAATACAGTACTTAAACAATATAGCACAAATCTACATAAAAGATGTCCTCTGGATTAAGAAAGCCCTGGTAGTAATGAGCGTCACAGGAAGCAAATTACAGAATCTAGCCGTCCATCATGACATTGAATCAAATAGACAGGAAAGCCACGTGAGGGTTGAGGATTACGGCATGAGAGACTTAATCAAACCTTATCGCCATTTCTTGTCCTAAGACTCTTGATTGAGGGCAATGGTACCAATTCGAATATGCGAATGTATACCATCCGTATCATTAATTTGTCATTGGACAGAGATAGAACTAAATCTGTACCAGTTGCCAAACTCAGCATCAAACTAAGGTCTCCTGACTGTAAACTTGTCATTTGGCCACAAGATATCAAAAATAACAAAACTTACTTAACAAATTATAAAATTCGTGTCACTGTCTTTCCTGTCCTGTCACTTGATTTGTTTTGAATTAAATCAATTGTTGTGCAGATATCGTCAAGTGTCGAAGAAGAGAAGAAGCGATCAGATCTTGAGTTGAGAGTTTTGAAAATGGCAACATTGTTGAGTTATTTTGCGAAAAAAAGGAAACGGAATGATGTCGAAGATGAGACCAAATCTGTTGTTGCACGCAATGATGATTCATCCATGTCAGAAAACGAGGGAGAGAAAAGCAGCATAGCAAGTACCAGTTGAAGAAATGATATTGAAGAGTCTTCTGAATCCGGAACAGTTAAATTGAACAGAAGTTGCGCAGAGTTTTTTGAAAATAAGGAAGCCCCACATCAACTTTACCTTAAGGATTACCCGGGGATGAAGTTTGGAACAAAACTGCACCATTTTTGCTCTGACTGGTACAAGAAGTTTGAGTGTTTGAAGTACAACGGAGAACGTAACGCCTGCTTTTGTTTTCATTGACGACTGTTTGTGCCAAATCCTTCATAGAAAACCTTCACATGCATTGGGTTTTGTGACTGACAGCATACAAGTGATATGATGAAGGGATTGCGTCGCCGTAATGATTCCAGTATGCACAAATAAGGAATGAAAACCTATGAACAGCACAAAGTTCGGAAGAGTCTGAATTGTGGCACTGAAGGATGAAAGTTTGCATCCGTAAGCAGTGACCAAAAGAATTGGCTGTTTGCTGTTTTTAATGTGACAAAGCTTTTGTGCACTAATGGCCTTCCCTTGCGTGGCTCACATGAGTCAGACATTGAAACCACTAATGGTTTGTTATTGAGAACCTTTTCACAGTTCCTGTTTCCACTGGAACCAAAGTGAAGCTAAATTTACAAAATCTACCAAAGAACACCACATATATTTCGCATGACATATGGAACGAAATTATAGAGACATTAGCCTTCCTGATGAAGCCGAAAATTGTTGGAGACGTACGTGAAGCAGAAATTTTTACAAGATGGCAGCTGGCACAGCTGACAAAAATGGGGTTCAGGAGTTAGTTTGTCGTTATTTAAGTGCTGAAGAAAAAAGAGCGTTGTCTCAACATGTAAGGAATACATGATTGGTTGGCTAAAGGTACTTTTGATTTTGTCAAAGATTCTTTAGACGAATTTAATATATCAGCAAATGGTCTTGTGTCTCAATTATTTGATGGTGCTAGTGAGATGTCAGGAGACTATTAGGGCTTGCAACATCTGACGGGTGACTTTTGTGGTCGTTAAATTCTTTATGTTTACTGCTTCTTGCGCAAGATTGACCTTACAGCCACTTCGGTAGTGCAGAACATTGAAAAAAAAGGGTATTTTTCCGTTCTTAGCACACTACCTTCTCTTCAAAAAAGCGGCTGTCACAGAGTCATATGATGGGACAGCACGGGAATGCATAATTGCACACGATGGTCTGGCCATTTGGAAAGTACCAGCTACGTCAACAGAAATTATGCTGAGAACATCCAAACAAAAAACTAAAGTGTCAAGACCATGCTTTGGCAATCGGACTCCTGAGTGAATTAGGACAAAATGAAGAAAATGTTTTGTTTGTATTCATTAATGCCGTGTCAACGGAAGTGCTCAAGCCAATTGACAATATTGTAAATCATGTACATTCCTCAGGTGAAAATTTAATTTCTGCCTTAGAAGTGGTAAAATGCGTCCAAGACGGTATAAAATCACAGCGTGAGAACATGACAGAAGAAAACGTGCAGAAGATGATGATAGATTTTGTAAGTACTGACAATGTACGTCAAAGATTGAAGCGGACCACCATTCTTCCACCTGCTTTGGACAATCTTCAGAGAATGCTTAGACATGTTGATGACAGAATTTAACTAAAGGTTTTCCTCACAAAATGTTCTGCTGTGGAAAGCAATGTCAGGTCTATCTCCATCTCCCAACCTCAGTTTTCATGCCCTCAAACCACTGTATGAGTATGCGGAGAAACATCCTGTTGCAACATTTTTTTCTGAAAGAACAATTGTCAGACAAAGACCTGGAGGCTTAGTGCAGAATTTTCTCACGTATTTTGAAAGAACACCAGTGGCCAAAGCAAAACAATGGCAAGGTTGACTTAAGAGAAGTTGCTCGCATTGTCATCAGCAAACACCAACAACGAGCTCCAGTTTTGGACTGCCTCTACAAAATTGCCATTACTGCTAGCTTCACATGGACAAGAGTAGAGTGTGATTTTTTGTCACTGATAAGAATAGACTGCACCTAAAGGAAGTCAATGAAAATGCAAAAGGAATGTGGCCTGGCATATCTAGCCTGTGGAAGCGATGTCTTATTGAAAAGCATAACTTACAATGACTTCTACAAGCAGTGGATATCAAAACCGAGAGTAATGTCAAAAACTACTCAATTTCGAGCTTTCTATTACAGCTTGAAGAACATTAACAATCTCTTGGTGTTAGGTAAACTAATTCAAGAGAACATTGTTTGAATTCCCATTTTTTGACCTATCGTATTTGTTACTTAAGTTGTTTGATTGTTAATTAGCGGTAGTATCAAGTTTGTGATCAAAGCATGTTTTGAACTTTATCTCGAGTCATACTACTTTTGGTTTGACTTCTACTAGGTTAAATGGTGGATCGCGTTGGTATATGTAACCTTGGTTTACTTACTCTTTTGAAAGTGATGTATGTAAACTTAAGGAGCTTGGAAGGTCACGGCATCAAAATTTTACCATGCAGCACTTTGGGCTCCCTCAGCAATCTCGTGCCAGCTCCGGGCCTGGCTTAAATTCAAATAAAATTGTTTAGCTGTCCCAATGCTCCCCGTATCTCTTAACCATGGTAACAAGAAAAAGAAAACAATTGCGACCCATCATGGTATGTTGTCGACGATTTTACGAGTCAGTGGCCTTCTTAGTAAGTTCCCTAGTGAACAGAAACAGCTACTTTCAATTACAAGTATAGTTCTAAAAGTAATTAAAAAGCAATATCCTCTGTGTAAACAACCTGTTGCAATGTCATGAGCAGAGCGTAAATTAATAACTTCATGACGTGAAAGCCTGTATTTCCTACTGTGCTCAGTAATTGATAGGAAATTGACGAACCTTAGTCATTAAAACCTCCTGTGTTAATCAGGTCACCAAATAAACTTTGCTTCCCACCTGTAGCACACTCGATTACTATAAGTACCCTATTAAGCACACGGCGGTATTTACCATATAGCGTTTTTCGGGGTAGGAATTATTCGGGAAGAGTAGAACATATCTGAGATGCGAATTTTAATTGATGCTTTTGTATCTTCCAGTTGGCTACAATGAAATTTCGAGGAATTGTGACTTGCCGTTATGTTAGGGTTTGCTACATTCTCTTTGTGTGAAGCAAAAATTTTAAGACCTTAATATCATAGGCACAAAAAGGTCAAGTAAATTGGACTTAAAGTAAGTAAGAGTAACAACTTCAAAGATTTTTTACGATTCAAGTTAACATCAACTTTTATGTTACGTGGTAATTAGTTTGACTTATTTCTCGCTAAAACAAAGGCTACAGTGTTGTCACTCATTTATATTGTTTTAATTATAGCTTGCATTAGCATTAATTAGTAAATCATTAGTTTTACCCCCGATGAGGAATGTGTTGTCAGTATTTTGCATGACCTTTTACTAGCATTTGGTGTCCACTTTTTTATGATTGATCTTCCTTAAAGGATTGAACGTAATCTATTCTAGCCTTGTAGAACACTGTTAAGAAACTACAATTTTTAAAGGCATTAGGAAATAGGATACTAACCTTCGGTAAACGTAAGGTAAACATTGCTAAACATACTTGAGGTAAACATTGGTAGAGTGTCAGGAACAAAATTTGGCAATTTTATAAAGATGTGGTAGCATATGCAATCATTACTATTATCTAAAGATGTTTTAAATTACTAGAAAAGACAAAATATCATTCTCTTGACAAAATATTGGAGACTGTTTCATAGGTTTTTGCCGAAAGAAAGTCTTCAGAATATGTTATGACATGAAAATCTTTACTTGTGACTATTTGGACACCTTCATTTACACTTTTACCCTAGTGAATTCACGGCCTTATAAGATCCGAACACTATATCGCGCCCAGTACTGTCAAAAGTTCCAGCTGCTTACAAAGGCGTTCTCAAAGACGGAAAATAGAAATGAATATCTCATCAGCCAATTGCGACTGAATATTTTACACATTTGTATTTATATTGCCGTTATTGAAACTTTTTCAACATCCCTATCCATCGCATAAAGATGATAATAAGTAGCATTTACAGTAGTGTAAGTAAGCATCTGAATTGCCAAAAAGGAATTCCAATTAATGACAACACACTAAGACAAATACCGTGTTTGTTAAACAGAAGACGCCTAGGTCTCCTTAATCTTTAAGCAAATCGGTCTCTTTCAGCTACACAGCAACATTTTCTATAACAATGACGTAACAATCGTCTGCGGTAATACTTTTTCGAAAAAAAAGACATGCTCTTTATTGTTGGTTATCTTCTACACCATCTAAAATATCCTGCACAACTTCGCAATAGCTTTTGTTTACCTTGGATTCTTTAGATGCTCTATCAGTCCTATGAAGGTGACATTCTCATTCAACCCATGACGACCGTTAAGTACCTACAACCATCTGCTTGTGTAAATAAACCGTTACGTTAATATCTTGAACAGGCCGAGTTACAAGGTTTGAGTGCAGTCATGCATAATGGAATAGTATGAACAATGTATAGTATGAATAATGCTTCAATCCTCCTATTCTGTCTCCATGAACAAATTAAATATCATTAAAACTTCTCGTTGACCACTTTTTACTTTGTAATTTCAGATTTTAATGAGAGCTGAAACGTGAAAGAAATTTCAGAACTAAACGGAATGAATTTAATCGAAATCTTTCCCCGAAGAAATATTATTCTCGATCTTGATTTCAAATATCTTTAATCACAAGATGATACCGAGTTTTCAATCGTCGTGTACCATTGGAAGTAGACATGAAAAATAGGCCTTATCTCCATTGCATTTTAAAACCAAATTTAAGTGCGTTGATGACCGTATTATACAAATTATGACATATAAAATTTACTTTCACCCAGAAAAAGGCAAACAAAACGGTAAATATAAAAATCTTAATCAACTTTATTTTGCCGTATAAGGCGATAAATCTGCTTGCCAGGAGTTGCAAGTTTAAATTCAAGCCATGACAAATAAAGTAACAAACACGAATAATCGGAATTACCGATCTTGATTACAATGCCGTAACTCAAACTTCGTCCGAAAACTGCGTGTTGCAAATCGATAGAATCTAAATCTGTAAGGCTGGAGATATAACGATAATTTATTAATCTCTGATGTGATATACTTTTCAGTTGAAATGAGTTATGACATCACTGTACCTTGCCCGATAACAACATTTGAGGAGCGACATTTGCCAAGTCCTTAACGAATATAAATCTTGTCAAGTAATTATTTGCTCCTGGAAATCTGTCTGCAAGATCTGGAAAGACTAAAAAGTATAACATTTAGGAATAGTAGAGAGAAAATAAACGTTGCAAGGGGTCTATGTCAGTGTCAAACATTCAGCAATTGCGAGTGGCCGATTAGTTAGAGTACTGCGCTCTGATCAGGAGGTTGTGGGATCAAATCCGCATAGCGGCACCTTTTGCAAGTGCCTGAATACCATATGCCACAGGTCAACCCAAGCCATGTGAGGGAAATTTGGTAAGACGGAGCTGTTAGAAGCCGTCGGATGGCTGAGCCTGTAGCTACTTGTCTAGCAGTAGCTTTAAGCCTTGCAGGTTGCGATCAATTTAAAAAAATATTGCTAAGCCGATCAATTAACGTCTCTACCCCAACAGATTTGAGTGGCTCCTCTTCTACAAAAGAATATTTTACAGGATAAAGAAAGTTAAATAGTTTTTGAGAAAAACTAGGAATTTTATAGCGCTTAGTTAACACTTAGACAACGTAGGTTATGGATGCTTGTGGTACAAAGGAGGGCGATTGCAGTTTAGAAAACTTTGTCAGATATAGTAAAAATCTTCTGCCACGTATACGTTATTTTTTGTCTCAAGCTGCACTTTCATCAGTAATCAGTTACACGTTTAAGTGCAAAGTGCGACCATTGTAAATTAAGTTTTTTTCTAAAACCTTTACAGGTTTCGAATCAAGTATGCTATATAATAAACCATTATGTCAATATATATTTTCAGTTTTCTAATTTTTCACGTATGCCTGTCCTAGAATTTTATCACGGTGTATATATAATGCTGTTATTAATCTTATTCCCCGTTCAATCCAACATATTTTACCAAACTACAAGGGAATGGCAAGGAGCAGCAGTGTTGATGACATGGCAAGGAAGTCCTTTATTTCGGGTGGATTTGGCCAATGAACAACTGAGTTAAGAGTCTGACGATCAGTAAATATGCTACAACTTCATATACGTTGTTTGAAATGCATTTTACAGATGCACATCAAACAGTAAATATGTTATATCAAGTTAATAAGGACAAACCTCGAGCCATAGTAGTCCAAAACTGAGTGCTAAAAGGAGAATGATAGAAGATAGATAGTGTACAACAAGTTCACTGTCTTATGTTCATACAATACACAAGGAAAGTACTTGATTGAAAGGTTATGTCAAAGCTATTGTTATAAAGTATCATAAAAATTCAAAGGAGTACCTGATGAGATATTTAGGAGATGGCCGACGTATCACTTAATATTGTTAGTTTCGCTTACGGAAAAGACTGTTGATAAAATATCATCGATATTACCTAATTCCTTGTTGCTTTAGTAGTTCTGACTTAAATAGACGTCCCAAACTGCAAACGAATTATGAGGGAATATGGCGGAAAAACCAGTGAAAAACTACGTCGGATAAGATTGATAATGATGACTAATAATTAGTGTGACCTTAGGTCTACAACGCAATTGATGAAGATAAAGCTAGCTGTGATTTTACCTATGTCCATAAAAATCTATGAACCCTGAGTAAATCTTCTTAGGTTATTTGCGCTTTGCTGCATCTAAATGCTTATCTAAGGAAAAATAGTTGCCGGCTACAATAAGCTGTCAGGAGAAGTTTGACAAATACACGTATGTGATTAGTCCAAAACGTTAAGTTTGATAAGATTCATAAAGTTGAAGAAGCAAATTATTAAGTTTTTGCTAACTCGTGTAATAACGACGTAATCATCGGAGATGGGGCGGAAATTGAGAAGTGTAAAAATAGTCACAATCACAGCTGCAATTGACTTGTTTATGCGTTGGTCTGCTTCTGTTTATGTAACATTTTTTCCTTCTTTTGTAGAAACGGCTACTTCCTATGACTGCAAGAGTTTCTACACTGCTTCAAGCAGCAGCAAAATAAACTGTGAGCAAAGTTAACACTTTAAGAATGGTAGAACTGACTGATACTGGATTCTAAGTAAGAAATATGAGAAATTGGATATTAAATACTCTTACAAACCTTTTCAGGACATTCATATTGTAACACAGAGGGCAATCATGTTGCTCTTGAGTACATCAGCACTTAATCTCGCTTAGTGTATTTTAAAGGGGGCCATAAGACAGAGGAAGACTGTTCTTTCGTCATTGAAACAGCGTGAGATCGTAGATTTCAATCGTTACTTTCTTATTTTAGACTATTCAACGAGATAAACAAATATAAAGTTACGAACGTAAATACTGGAGCTTTAAGAACGAATCTTATGACTAAAATGTCTGACGAAAGACCCTTACACATTACATAAGACCACCTTTTCTACCTTTCTCTGGTTATAATAACCCATCAAAAGTAATCCACAAAAACGTAGAAGCAGCAGCGTTGTCAGCACTTACATAAACAACTGTAAGAAATAGTGCCTGTAATCTGTGCATTTTGAGTCCTGGTTAGAAATTTTAAGGAAATCAGGTAGCCCCCATATTACACCCCCATGTTCAAGCAAAGTCCTACATTTTAAACACGTGACCACTTCTAGGTGGTCGTGCTCATTAGCTCTGTCATCATATCAAAAACATACACAATCTAATTTAGAGATTTGCTTACTCTAGGTTATTTCTATGATCATATCTGATTCTTGGGTCACCTTTGTTTCCTCTCGTTCTTCCTCGATAGCTCTTATTGCTTGTATTCTCTAAAGCAATCTTCAACACTTTCTAAGACAAAGCTTTCAAATCATATACCAAGTTCTTTCTGGGTCTTCTTTTTCCTCTCATACCCTCGTCTATTCTGCTCATAATGGCCTTAGCCAAAGTTCCTTTCCATCTACCAAGTCATTGAAGCTTTCTTATTCCCGCTGTTTCTTACTATCTCTCCGTCTTTCCTACTTTTTCTATCAATTCCATTCAGTATATGTACATTCTTTAGGTGGTCTTTGCAAGACATAATTTAATAAAAATCAAATGGATCAAGCGTATTAGATCCACATGTTAGATTTTGTGAACTGGAGTACACTACACTATCAACAAGAAGGTGAGCACAGAGCTCCACCAAGTAGGTCCATTACCCTCCTTAGTAATCTTATGCACGCCATCATTTCCTTTTCTTCTCGTTTGTACAAGTCACCTCATTGTTTTCTTTGGCGCATGCTGGATATTACAAAGCTTAAACTTTCTTACCTTAGTGTTGTGTTTACTTTGGTTTTCGGGATGCTCAGTAGGAGCTTCGGCACTAGCTTGCCGTATTTGTCTCGTTACATTCTTAGGATCAGTCTCAGATGCTGTCACAAGGGTTGCGTCGTCAGCGTATCTCAGATTGTTGACTTTTATAACTCTTAAACTTACGCCATTCAACTTCTTTAATCCTGCTCTTTTCATGATTACCTCGCGGAACCTCTTTGCAACTTATTGTCTATTTTTCCAGCGAATACGCAGACTATTGATTGTAAGGGTATGTGTGCATATGTTGAAAACGGATCTCATCTTACTTGGAATGTTTTGATTCCAGAAAGTGATAACAATTAACCTTAAAATCTAATCATGTGTTTAAATGTCCATTTTGTATAATACCTTAAGTTTTTAGCAATGCGGCTAACAGACAAACGAACCAACAGACAAGCAAATTCACACGAGAAAAATCATTACCTCTATGACTAAGTTAACTAAAACCACTCTCGAAAAAGAGAAAAATATTGATATACTTTATATTTCCTTGTGCACATTCATATGATCTCTTAATGAAATAAACAGACTCCCATACATTTGTCCATGTTTGCAGGCAGGTAAGGCATTTGTATGTCCATATTACAACAGGTCAATATGCAGTTTTGGTGAAGACGATCAAACTGTGCGATATTTATCCCGCGATATATCCAGCACTACAATTTTAACAATATTCTATAAATATATTTCAACAAACAAATCAAAGGGGAAACATCCTCTATCAAGAAATTTTAAATGTGTCACAATCAATTTATCATATACCACAGAAAGAAGAATGTTGCTATGATAAAGATGTGTTAGTATATAGCGTGTTGTCACTCCGTCAATACCAGCATACAGCCTTTGTAAGTTTTCAACTACAAAACATGGTCAATTGGTTGCGTTTTGAGCAGTTAAGGGCGGCTTTATTAGAGTCTGTGTCGATGTCTGAGCTAAGGTAGACAGAAATTAAAGTACAAAGATAAATCGTGTGAAATCAAAATGGAGCTATAAAATATCCGATCAGAGCACTAGTTTTAATATAGACTACTCTAAAATGATATATTGCGAAACAAAAATTAGGATATTTCTTTCTTTGATTAAATCACAAAGCTAAACCTATCATAAACAGTGTCTCGCAATTTAATTAATTAATTGAGAAAATGCTAACAACCCTTGTCATTTAACTAATCGTTTGATTATCAGGAGGATAAAAACTGACAAAACAATTTCTTGTTCTCAATCGCATCTACGTTTGCAGTTGTCAAAATCATTTTATGACATTAGTAAATATTGCAAAAACGTTAATAATTTTGAATTCTAAGTCAGAAGTAGTAGCTCAAAATTTCTGAGGCATCACTAGATAATTACAAGCGAGTATTCTAAACTTCAACTAGATCCTCGAAAAATTCTTAGCTTATGCAGTCATAATGATTGCTTGTTAACACAGCTTAAGGTTAATGCTAGCAAAGAAAGCGAGCTCCTGTTTATCAGCATTTGAATATGTGTTCTACTTTAGATTTTGGAAAACATTATTACCTCAATGTGACTATATGCTTTGAAGACGCAGTCGTTAAGGAAATTTTCCACAAAACAGTGGCTATCGGCTACTTGTATAGAGTCTGACCTGCTCTTCACAGATTAAGATACATAAGGATGGCTTGAATTTAAAGGAAAACTTTGTTATTTTGACAATTCTTTTTTCTGTATTTTATGCACAAAATGCGACCAACATGCGACATCACATAACATTATATTACAAAAGCTGTTCCAAAGGTGCGTAGTAAATAAGAACATGGCAGGTAACATGGAAAAAAAAAAATTAACAGAAAACAAATGGAACACTTGAATTCAAAACAGGAAAGTTGCTACTTACCTTTACTAGTTTAATTTTACCACAAGCTATAATTTGCTAATTTAAACATTGCTATATACGTAAAAAAATGCTACAGGTTTGTTTTTCATAGTTTATAGAAACGTTATATGGATGCTTCTAATTGGAAAGTTGATTCGAAATCGTTGAAACAAAAATTGTGACATACCTGAAGACTTGTAGTGTTCTTGGCGTGTTTCGTCAATTCATGGTAATCTCTTTTGAATAATTTAAATGCGTAAATTCTCAGAGAGTTATTTTGACAGCATAACAAATGTCAGTAAGACGTTTCACGTTGCAAACATGCTTGGTTCCCACGAGGATGTAGGCGCAGTTTAGACTTATAACATCATGGTCTGCTTTTACATTGAATCAATTCCAATCGGCAGAGCAAGCCTAGTCCATTTGACTTACAAGTTAACTGTTGTTTTCTAAGCAGGAATAATTAGTTGAAATTTACAGGTACCAAGCACAATCCTATTACAGAAGATGTATTTATAATTGAAGAGGTTGTTGCGCTTTATTTTAGATGAGAAACAGCAGTATTGGCCGTAGATATTGAATCCATGCAATGCGAAAAGTGACTGCCTTAAAGTCACAATGCCATATACTATAAGATCCAGCCTCATGAGATTTTTGCTGCTTCGCTTGACATATTAAGGTAGAAGAAATGAACATGTTATTAGCAAGGTCTTTAAACCATCAAATGCTTTTATTCAAATTGGTCAACAATTGGCGTTGAAAGAATTAAAATTGTGTCATGATTAATATTTAATTTTATAAATTGATTGCTAGGAAATGTATTGTTTCCAGTTATTAAAATGTGACTGTAACAAGTCCTCTCTCACCGAAAAGTATTTCTACTGCTGGTATTTACTACGGGCAAAATATGCTATTTCACGTTAATTATAAACTTAGCATAGTGGCCATCAGATGGAATCTTATTATTATCGGAACAAATACACAAGTAGCTAGCTTTTCAGTAATGTCGTTTCAGAATACGGGGAGCACTCGACATTGAGATAGATCTGTTGATTTGGCATTAAAAAAGATTACTTGAAATAGCTACTAATGCAAGACAGTGGCTTATTCATACTTTTGATAAACGCTTTTTACTTTTTTAGTTTTTAAAGATCTAACAGTAGTCTAATTAAATGTCTTTGTGTGTAAAGTACCTAATTGAGAAAAAAAAAAGTTATCTGGGATCAAATAAAAATTTCAAGCTATAGTGATATATAGACGCAAGCTTATTTGAAGATTTAGATACACCAAAGCAGAGCCTTGAGCTACTCAAAGCCAAAAGTTATAAAAATGTCTGAAAGAAAAGGCGTGTTGATAACAAAATTTTCAACAAAGCTAAACTTGGAGCCACCATTGTGGTCACAGACGGGCTATTCTTATTTTACAAACATCTTCATGGAACAAGCATATTTGTATCTCATCTTTGTAGGTTGTATATATTTCTATCGACTGAATGTTCGTGATACAAAGAAGGAAAGTTTGAGATTTAAGGTTTTGGTGGATTGATTTCATGCTGTGAAGGAGGGGCTTCAGGGGCTCAATTCACTCCCAAGTTAATACCCTACTTTTTACTTTTGCAAACATTTGGTCTCATGGATAACTGTCTCGAGGGATAGGTCACGAAATTTACCGTTACCTTCGATACGGTTGTTTTAGAATTTCATACAAATTTGGTATTGAGAGGCAATTTTTTCAGCAAAGATTAGCCTTGCTGTTTAAATGGACAAGTATTTTTTAAAATTCTTATAGTCTACTTGAATTGGAACAAATAGAGGAAAATCATGACACCGCGTAATACTTCTGAACTGATATTGTTTCCTCTAAGTGAACCTGTTAACGATTGCCAGAATTCTATAAACGCTTGCAGACAACGATTTGACATTATGATTTATAAAATAATGTAACGACTCATATACAAAGTTACATTATGCAATTAATAATTCTGGAACAATTTGTCTGTGATTCCATTAACATAACACTAGTACCAGCAGCAGTTTTATTACCATAATAGCTGCATTCAGCCGACCAGCTCAAACTCACAATCATCAGACTCAAAAGTTTACACTTATTGCACTCAAAATCGTAGCCCTGAAGATGGGACATGCTGACACAAGTATTTGTAAAATTACATGTCAAGCCCTAAGTTTCGTCGATCGAAATCCAGCAGTAGGTAGTGGGAAAATTCGTTAATTTAACTTTTTTTCTGTTTTGGCCTTGGCTTTCGTGTTTAGTAGTTCCAGGTAAATATGTTCTTACTTTTTTTATACTCATATTTTCAAAAGCTCAATTTTCAAAGTGTTTAGACATTATAGATACAAACTAAGTCAAAAAACCGTTTTTATTGCCTTAACAGGAATTAATAGAGTATACTTATTAACTTTTGACAAAAAAACAATTCTGGATCTAATTCAAGTCATAATCCAAGAGGGACATCCCTTTTCAAGAACATTTGCATAATGAGTCTGTAAGGAAAGATGGTTCAAGTATTACGATGATCTGTTGAAAAAGTATGAGACATACGAGAAGCGTCCCTCCCTTAGATCTCAACCTAAAATTTTAACATTCGGACATCTCTAAGACGTCCTGTCACACAATAAACACAAGTTCGTTTATTTATATCTGATAAGAGTAGAGCATTGTTGCTATAGCCGTACTATGTAACACCCTCAGACGAAGACGCCAACGTGTAAACTCATGTGCAATCCCTATGAATTGAAATATACTTATACGTATATACGTACATATTATTATTATTATCATTATTGTTATTATCATTATTAGTATAATCATTATTATTATCATCATTATTATTATTGTTATTATTATTATCTCTTGGCATCTTACGGTTTCTGACCTTTCCAAAACATGAGCATCTGAGAACCTTGATAATGTAGTCTCTGATTACTTACGCAAATGGCTTGAAATACGAATCTCTGGAACTATTTCTTTCTAGAAAAAAAATTGGCTTAAACCTCCATCTCCCTTTTACCAAATATTGCCAGTGCCAGACAGTGTGTCGCAATGACCTAAGAACATCTCCAAGCGAGGAAATAAGAGAGCTATCGAAATCCATATCATCTTTCTCAAATATTCAGTATGATGTCTGTAAGAACACAAAGGATGTCCATAAAGCATTTCGTACAAAGCATGAGGACAGACTTCAAAACCACCTTATCTCACAAGGCTTCGTCTTCCAAAATGTGACTAATTACTCTTTATCTACACTTAACTCTCTTTGGGCATCCACTCAAAGTCATATGCCTGAGAACAGCTTCAATTTTACTGTTTGCTATATCGACAACGCACTGCCAACAAAATCTAATCTCTTTAAATGGGGTATTTCATCTACTGCCGATTGCTCTCCTTGTTTAATGCGTGAATCAATTCTTCATGTAGTTCCTGGTTGCAAAGCTTACCTTCTACAGGGTTGCTTTACAAGACTCTATCCGAACTTTCATTGCTTCTACTTTGGAATTTCTGGGCACGAATTACGTCCCGACCTTCTTTTAAAAGTATCGAGTAAGTGCCTATACATCCAGGAACTGACTGTTGGCTTTGAATCCAATCTGCATTATAACTCTCTACGTAAACAGCAAAAGTATGATAACTTGATTCAAGAGCTAGCAAATCAGTATGACCGAGTCAAATTCATCAACCTATCAATCAGTACTCTTGGAATATTTGATAAAATGTCAAAAGATTTCATCAGTATGTTAAAGGATTTAGGATACGACAATAATGAAGAGACCAGCATCGACAAAAAAATTATGAACATTGCAATAAGAACTACATATTAAGTATTTTTCTTAAGAAATAAAGAATGGACACATCCAG